>JAHBCN010004676.1:0-61634 GCA_019359885.1 Listronotus oregonensis | reverse complement strand
GTTAAATATAAGTAATTTAGTTGCGGCGTTGCCTTTAACTATTAAGCATATAGAAACCAACCCAATCCTAGAAAAATAGATAAAATAAGGGATGTCCCAAAATAAACGCACATTTTAATTTGTTAAGAAAACACATTAATTTTTTGAAAGATGTCAAAACTTGAATACGATTAGAAAGAATACATATCACGTTTAAGTGTGAAACACCATTTATCGGATAGTGTCCACCGCGGCTTGGCTGTCAGGCACTTGCTCTTTTAACGAAATTATCGATAACTTTTTCACATAATTGTGAACGAATTTCTTTAATGACGGGTCAAATTTCGTTCTTCAATTCATTCATCCTTAATTTGGTTGAACCATACCATAACTTTTTTTTTCTAGACATCAATGTTAAATTTCTGCCCTTTACCGACAACAATGCTCAGAATGCCGCCATTTTAAAATCCGAATTATCCCGATTTAATGATTTTATTCATATATATATATATATATATATATATATATATATATATATATATATATATATATATATATATATATATATATATATATAGAAGATGGAGTGTATATCACAAAACCTAATATCTAACTTAAATTTAAAATTAACAAGAACTTTAGCATTTTTACATGTGAAGCCATAGCAATTTCCGAAGCTTTTAAATTTATAGTGGACTCTACTTTTCATAAGTTTGTAATACCTTCTGACTCTATGTCTGTGCTTAAAGCCTAAGAGAACAATAAATCCTGAAATTATAATGATAACCCAATATTTCGGGAGATCAGAAAATTGCTGCGCCGAATAACATTGCGTGGCAAACAAGTCTTTTTAATATGGGTTATTGCTTACACAGGACTTAAGTTTAATGAGCTAATAGACTTAATAGCAAAAGATAGTATAATTAATGGTACAGCAGCTGATTATACTCTCAGCTTAAATGACGGATATAATACTGCAAAAACAAATATTACCAATAAATGGAATATAAGATGAAAGGGATATTGCAAAAATAAACCCACAAGATATACTTAGCTTGTAACTGAAATTCCACATAACAACAATTATACGTATAAAACTTGGACATTCTTGTTATTCTGCTCATCTGTATAAAATCAAAATATTACATTCGGATCAATGGAATACTTGTAATGTTGAGTGTGACCTAGATCATATATTCCTTTATTGTAATAAATATAAAGCAGAGACCAACAACTCATATAATGTTTTAATTAAAGAGTGTAAAGCTGTTTGTTCTTTAAACATCCTTAATGGTTTAGCCCTGGAGAGTACAAAGGTAAATAATGCATTAGTTTCATTTTTGAACAAAATAAACTTTAAACTATAAATTACTTTTATGTAGGATTAATGCTTTTTGATAGTAGGCAATAGGTTAGTCTTACCCAATTTTATCCTTATATTTCTTCGTTTTAAAGTGGTCTTCTTTGTGTGTTTAAAATAAAAAGTCGCCACGATCGACACCAGTGGCGTAAAGTGTACGTCCCTGTCATATATGGGATAGGTTTAGCTTGTACTCACCCTCTGTTAGTGGTATGAAAAATAATTAGAATAAATAAAATACAAAACTTCTTTTTTTTAGTAACATTTTATGACTGGCTAAATGGCTGATTAGCCTGTTGCCATTAAAGAAAAAAAAGTTAGGAATTGCGCCTGGTTTATTGGCATAAACACGAGATTAAGAAAACCCCAGAAAAAGAAGTCGTACTTCTCTTCTAATAACCATTGAGAGATATGACCCGACCATGAAATTTCAGTAGTAATAGGTTCATTGTTTCACGCGCAATGTGACAGGTCGCTCCGTCTTGCTAAAGCCATAAGTTTTCCACATTAATTCGATCTAATTCAGGCCACAGAAAATCTTCTAACATTGCACGATAACGTTCGCCATCCACTGTTTGTGCAGTTCCAGCCTCGTCTTCAAAAAAGTTTCAATTATTCCACGAGCCAAAAAGCGCACCAAATAGTGACTCATAGAATATGCATTGTTTTTTTGTAAATAACACTAGGATTTTATTCCCCTCAAATTCGAAAATTCTGCTCATTGACGTATTCATTTGATTGAACATGTGCCTCATCACTACACAGGATTTTCTTTGAAAAATCTCCGTTGTTCTCCAGAACCAATTAACAAATTAAACGCGATGTTTAACCGTGTAGCGTTTCATGGCTATTAATTGCAATAAATTTACATGACAGCTGTCAAATATTTATAAGCTACTAAAGAATGTCGGGCGGTTAGTAGTCTGATAGGTGACCTTCGGAGGAAGACAACGTGCTATTGTGTGTAGTTCGGATTCCACGTCAAGTTGTAGGTCCCGTCTAGATGACACTATACAGACGGTAATGTGGAGTAGTTTAATACGCCTTAAAAGTTTTAAAAAATGTAATTCTTTGTTCATAATAATTTGATGATAAAGTTATTATAAAAAAAGAAATACAATTTTTAAAACTTTTATGATGTAATCTTGTTAGGTATGTATATAAGAAGAGCTCCACGGCGCGAAAAATTTATACGACAATTATTTGCAGTTTTTAATGTACAATAAAGACCAAAGTTCGAAAAAAATTGTTTATTAGCTTATTAAAATATTAACTTTAAGTTAAATTTTCAACGGAAATAATTTCTTTAAAGTGTTATGAATAAACCATATTTTTTTTAAATTTTTCTATAAATATTTAATACTCAAAAACAAATTATTTAGTGTGACGTACTCGGTTTTGACGCCAAGCGCGCTACCAAAAATGTCGCACGGAGACCCATTTTCAGCGTTAAATTAAAATGATAAATAATAGGGATAGAACTTCGAAAGTGAGACTTTTTTATCGGAAATTTCCTCTTCTTCAAGGATTTTTTTTGCAATTTCCGCTATCTCTTATGGTTTTTGAGTTATTATTAAAAATCGAAATAGCTTTTTATATTTTGTTTTTTGTTAATAACAATTGCAATTTTTATTTACAGAAAAAATCCTCAAAACGCTATCGCTCATATTTTTCCAAGCTTTTTAACTATTTTTGGAAGGAAACACACTTCTCGACTAGACTAATTTATTTCACTAGTTATTTGGGTCGTCACAATGGTCGGTCTACGAAACGAAAAGCATAAAATTAATTAAATAATTTAGTGTATGAAACGAAAATATTTCAAGTAAATTTTTAAAGTGTACGAAACGCGAGTGTAAGAAACAAAAAAACACCGTAACGGACACTTTTCAGAACACACAGATTAAACAGTTAAAATATATATTTTTTTTTAAATAGGTTTGCAGAGTGTTTGTTGGTCCTTGGTTTCAAATGCGCATAGCTCGTTTTTGTAATAGAAAAATTATGTCCAAATAGTTCACTATTGAATAATTCCACTACAATATGCCATATCTCAAGTAACTCTCGAACAGTGCAAAATAAATTTAAGTTGCGGCTTTTGGATCGAGGTAGATCATTGTAGTATTGGTCGCAAACAGACTCGATAACAATTTCTTTGTGACGGATAATATGCGCAAATCCCACCTTAAATTGTTCTGTATTGTCAATCCTTAAAATTTGTACTTGATAACAATATACACCTTACCCCACGAAAAACAACTGTTTTTTTTCAAATTTTAAAATAAACATTTTCTTTAGCAATTGTTCTCCTTGTGGGTAATAACATCTGGTATATCTTTTGATACAAATTTATTTAAAAATAAAACAAACTGTTTATATTATTTCTTACCCTTTAATAAACAATTTCACAACATATATGCACATTTATATTTAAAAAAGAAGGAATAAAAATAAACTTTACCTAAGTCATAAACAAGCTTACAATAATTTAATTAAATCATATTATTAGTGACGTCCAATTAACTATAATTTTCTGCTAAACACTATTTTTAAAATAGTGGACTAAACACTTATTAAACCAAATTGTTTGTGGATACATCTAACTATATTACCCGTTTAAATAAATTAGCAGTAACGGATTAAATTCTAAATAAGGAAAATGCAAAACCGGATCTTTCTGTGTAAATTTAAACAACATAATGCAAATAAATGCAGTGGGTATTTACGGTATTCAGATTTTGCCTAGTCAGGTAATAAACGAGAAAACTGTAAATAAATGCAATTAAAGTATAATCCACCCTAACACAGTAATTACTTTTTAAATGATTAGTTTCAAATAGAATGAAGGTAAAATTATGAATATTTTCGTAGTTTTATGTGGGCTCTAAATCACAGTGACACAAGCTATTTCCGTTATATTAACATCCTAATTATAAAAATTCGAATTAGCGGAACTATAAAAATTATCTTCTTAAAAAATTCTTAAAAAGTTATTTTATATTTTATTATTTTTTTTGTATGTCTTAAAACGGTTTTGTATCTTCAAAGTTTCTGTCTTATTTGCCTTTGTCGCTTTTTATCAGTATAAAAATACAGGGTGTTCGAAAAATGCAGGGCGAAGTTTTAGGAGATGATTCTTTTTCGAAATTAATTTTTAAAAAATTCTAATAATATGAGTCCATAAATGCATAATCTCCAAGATATGGGGTGTAAAGCTTTAAAACAAAGTTTTTTTTTGTCAGTGATATTTCTAGTAATAAATGCCTAATTTAGGCCTAATTAGATTAAAGTGATTAATTTCGGATGCGTCTCACGGGATGCATTATTGAAAATAATGTACGCCACTGACCGTTTTGCAAATTTTTTTTAGATTAAGCAACTAAAAATTAATGTTTTCTGTTTTCTTATACTTTTTCCTATCTTGCTTTGTTTTCTTAAAAAAATTAAACCCAATTCATTGTAAGTCTCTAAACCTCACAAATAGTTAACTCTAGTTGCAAATTAAAATTTATTTTTTTAAGTTTTTTTATGGAGTGCAATGATTTGATTTTACTTTTTTTCTTAAAAACGTCAGTGGCAAAAATGTCAGTGGCATACATTTTTTTCACAATTATTTTCGATAAGTTGTCTCCTGAGACGCCACTGGACGTTAAAATTTTAATTTAATTGGGCCCATATTAGGTCTTTGTTAACAAAACTAACACTGACAAACAGTTATAGGGTTTTTGGGATAATTACAAAAAACCTATTTTTTTAAAAGTTTAACATTCTGTATCCTCAGACTGCATTTTCGGACCCATTATTATAAAAACTTATTTTAAACTTTTAATGAGAAATTAAGTTCTGAAATTCGGCCTTGCATTCTTTAAACACCCTGTATGATCTTACAGATTAAAAATTAAGTCATTAAAAACAGTTTATTATTTTATTTTTGCCAGAATTTGATATGCGTAAATAAATTATATAGGTGATATACCAAAATACTAAAATCATAAAAATACTTGTTCACCAACACAAATTATATTGGGAGGATAAGGATAAAAGTATCAACTCTGTCTTAAAGAACCAATATTATTTCATTAAATACCTTCCTATTATTATTTTATGATTGTAATCTGCAAATTTTAAAGGTGAAAATACCGAACAATAATATTTATGGCCAGGCATATGGGAGATTATCTTCACATTCTATTTTTAGTTGTCCTAAATCGATAAAAATAAAGTTATCGTTTTTCGAATCGAAAAGTGTTTAATCAGGTCCCTAAAACGAAAAGGCTTGTCCCTAAGGTAAAAAATTGATGTTATCGCGAAAAGTGAAAAGTACGCTTTGGGTTCACCAAAACTGGCTAAAAAGTTTGTGGTTGGAAAATCCCAAATAAATAATATCATCAGAAATAAAGCTGAACTGAAACGAATGTTTAAAATAGGTGTTAATTTAGAATAAAAGAGGAAACCCTAAAGTTGGGAGGATTTGCAGTAGATTAGGTTTTCTAAAATTGATTCTGCAAAGCAAGAGGTAAAAATATTCCAATATCTGGAACGTTAATTAAACAAAAAGCACTTAAGGCAGCAAGCAATTTATGAGTGGAAACTTTTGTAGCCTCGAATGGTCGAACAACTGTTACCTGGCAATACTGGCCCCCCTTCTATAAAGCCCAATTAGTTCTGATTTTATGGTGTCCGTTATAGACAAGTTTTACTGTAATAATAAATTATGAACGCTGAATAAGCGTCACCGCATTACATTTGGGGGGCCACCATCGAAAAGTCTAATATCCTTCACAAATATATGTGGGCTTAACTCCAACGTAAACTCTGTTCACAATTATCTTCTCCTCCAAATCCCACATACTATTTCTCACCGAAACCCAAGTAAGTCCCAAAACAGCAACCAACCACCTCCTTTTCCCAGGTTATGAACTCATTTCATCTTTTCGACCCCATGGCGGCGTTTGTGCTTACATTCGCAACGACCTGGCTTGTGCTAGGATTTCTAACCTCGAATCGGGTAGGCCTGATATTCTTTGGCTTAAAATTTCTTTCAGATCTTCTACCAAATTTATCTGCTGTATATACCGGTCCCCGTCCGACAATTCCTACAACGAGCTCTTTGATTTCCTTTCAATAAAGATCGACAATATTATTTCCCAGTTTCCATTGGCTGAAGTAATCGTTCTCGGGGATTTTAATGTTCATAATAAGGATTGGCTAGGATCCACAAAAACTGATACACAAGGCAGCTCAGCAGAAAATTTCGCAATCAGCAACTCGCTTACCAATCTAATTATGGAACCTACCTACTTTCCTAGGGTTCCCACCCATAATTCTAACCCCCTAGATCTCTTTCTTACTTCCACCCCCGAACTCTATCAAGCATCAGTAACTGCTCCCCTTGGTCGCTCTGACCATGGTTTGGTCACCGTATCTTACTCCACTCATTTTGAGGCAACTGAAAGCATGCCGCCGCGAACCATCTGGCACTACAATTCGGCCGACTGGGATGGTCTGAGAGATTTCTTTGCCAGCTCCCCTTGGGATCCTACCTGCTTTTCTACTTTCGATCCTTCCGAAATATGTAAACAAATTACCGAAACAATCCAACTAGGCATTGAGATCTATATTCCCCACACTAAAAAGAACCCCATAACTTCAAATCACAAACCGTGGTTTTCTAAATCCTGTGACAAAGCCAGACTTTTAAAAATTCAAGCCCACAAAAAGTTTCTTTAAAACCCCAGTCCCGAAAATTGACAGGCTAGCATCGAAGCGAGAAATCAGTATAATCAAACTATATCAGAAGCAAAGGACCGTTTTAACAATCGAATAAAAGATAAAGTTCTCTCTTGTGGCAGTAAAGCTTTCTGGTCCTTTGCCAAAAATATTAGTCAGAACTTTTGCACAAATTCTTTTCCACCCCTAATCTCTGAAGATGGAATTGTCTCTACCTCCAAAGGAAAAGCCGAACTATTTGCCAAACAATTTGCTGTCAATTCTTCGCTTGATCCTACTATTAATTTTCCCTTCAAGCAGTTGTCCCTGTTTAACATAAAATGTCCGATATAATTTTTAAAGTCAAACAGATCAAGCGTATTCTTTCTACTCTTAATACTAAAAAATCGTCTGGGCTGGATGGCATACCAGCAATCGTCTTAAAAAAATGTGCTCCCGAGCTTGCACTCATCTTAACTCGCCTCTTTCGAATCTCTTACGACACAGGCATTTTCCTGGGGAGTTGGAATGCTGCACGTGTGCAACCTGTCCCCAAAAAAGGAGCCAAAGGTCTCCCTTCCAACTATAGACCTATATCTCTTCTTTCAGTTGATTGCAAAGTAATGGAAAAATTCATTAATTCCCAAATCTTAAAGTATCTGGAAAAACATAAGATCTTACATGATAGACAATATGGATTCCGTCACAGTAGATCCATAGCTGATCTTCTTTCCTTTGTCTCACACAACTGGAGCAAGTCCCTTGAGTTTCTTGGTGAATCCCAGATCGTTGCTCTTGACATATACAAAGCTTTCGATCAGGTCTGGCATGATGGGCTTCTTAACAAACTTCCTTCTTTCGGTCTTCCACCTAAGCTTTGCTCTTGGCTTTCCAGTTTCCTTTCTAATCGACGCATATCAGTTAGTGTAGATGGTCATTTCTCCAGCTTCTACCAAATTAATGCTGGGGTACCCCAGGGCTCAGTGCTTGAACCCATGCTGTTTCTTCTACACATTAACGATCTTCTCTCTTCCACAATCAATCCCATTCATAGTTTTGCTGATGATAGTACCCTCCACTCTAGTATTCAATTTCTTAGGCCACCGTGTAATCCTGATTTCGAAATCAAGCGCAGGTCAATGCAGATATCTCTTTCACAAGACCTCAAACTTATCTTGGATTAGGGCGCCAAAAATCTTGTTCAGTTTAATGCCTCGAAAACACAGTCATGTTCGCTGTCGCGAAAAAAGTCTGGAAATGCTCATCCCTTACATATGAGCGGCCAAGTTGAGAATAACCTCAACTGGCACAAACACATTTTATCCATCCAGCAGCTTCAAAAAAGATTGGATTTCTCTTCCGAGCCAGAAAATATTTCTCTTCTTCCAATCTGTACACTCTGTATGTATCCCAAATCAGACCCTCTTTAGAATATTGTTTTCGTGTCTGGGGAATGACGTCCCCTACAACACTTAGCATTCTGGACTCTATTCAAAGTCTTATTAATGATCCAACGCTCACAGAAAGGCTTCCTCTTCTTGCCCACCGTCGAGCTGTAGGGGATCTGTCGCTCTTCTATAGGTATTTTCACAGCTTCTGCTCAGAGGAGTTGGACAGTATAATTCCTTCTCTGGCAGCTCCCAACAGAGCAACACGTAGTGCAACTTTTATGCATCCTTTTACAGTTCAGTTAGAGAGGCCCCGAACTTCCCGCTTTCTTCGTTCCTTCATCCCTAGCGTGTCAAGACTATGAAACCTGCTGCCCGCAGAAGTTTTTCCTTCTCCTCCCAATCTCCAAAAATTTAAGTCCCGTGTGAACAAACTCCCTCTCACCACACTGAAGACACCCACGGTACGTTAGTACTTAGGCATCAGCCTTCGTGGACTGTCCCAAGATAAAAAAAAAACCGCAGAAGTTGAACTTAAATTATTTAGAATACCAGGTTAGGCGCAAACGCAGGTTCATGCTTTTTTATAACTGTCTATCCGTAAAATAAATACTTTAACATAAAACGCCAGTGCCTCCAGCGTCGTCAACGCCAGCGACAATTTTATAAATTCACTTTTAAGATTCATTCCAATCCCAACCACAAATCACCTTACCGTAAATTTCGTTATAATAATTTTAATAAATATTTTAATAAGAAATTGCTGTAGGACCATACATATTAAACTAAAAATTACAATTTACCAATAAATCAATTTTTTATCTGTACCAACTCCAAGCTAATTTATGTAAGGAATTTTATTAATTAATTGTTTTAATAAGTTAACAGTCGGTACGCTCATGTATATTCATTGTTGTTTGTCCCCCGCAATGTAATGATGGTTGTTTACATGCATACTATATACGATCCAAAACCAACAGATGCATAAACATAACCTGGTTAATTCTAAAACTAAAACATTAACACTTAAATAAAAACGTATAAATATAGATAAATTATTAACGAAGGTCACATAATGTCATTGACCTTTGGAAGTAACGGATAGTCATAAAAATAATAATACACAATACTTTCTTTAACTGTAAATAAAGAATAACTGTTCCCTGAGGTACTGTACCTCTTTTCCTTTTGGGTATTTATATAGAATTGGTAAGATGCAAGTACTAAATCGTAACAATTATTTTTTGAAGATATTTTTACCTTTTTGACCAACCAAGTAACCAATGAGCTGTTAGGTTAACTGGAAAAAGCATCGGTTTGGCATAAGCGTGGCATCATAAACGTACATTCTAAGGTTCTGCCTAGCGATGAATAAACCTCCGTACTCGAAACAATAAAATCCACCAAAACCCGGAAAAATGGGTAGTACAGATACTATTTTGTCGTAAAGCTTGGCTGCAAAGTATCTTTTTGTTTCATTTACTTAATAGTATATTAAGATTTAATTTTACTTAATTTATTCTTAAAATTACATTAAATTAAGCTCTACTATTGTATTTGAAACTGTGAATAATATTTGTTTTATTTATTACTATAAAGTATTACACAGAAAAGTAATGATGTCAAAATACTATTTTGTTTTTGGACAGCTTTTAATAAAGGCGCTAAACAACGTGACAACAGTAAATTTTTCGTAGAGGCGTACTTCGGTCTCCGTCGGCTTCGCTTGATAGATGACACATTCAATATGGCGTTTAACTCTGAATGTTTCTTGTTATTTGAGTTATTTTTGTGACAATTGTTGTATAAATTTTAGTTTTGTGTAAGTACTTTTAACAAATTTAAATGGTACGGCAGTGCCAAGTGTGTAAAGTAACGGATTTGATTTCTGGATTATCAATTCACAAGTAAGTACAAATTATTGTTGTACCATTCTATCGCCAATAATAAACACATGTTGGGCGCAGCTCTTGATTGTATTTATAAATAAAATGCTTTCTTTATCTATGCTGTCACCTTATTGCAAGTGACATTACTTCTTTTAAGAGTGCATTTACGCTACACCTTAGGGGTCGGGTAAAAGGACACGAAAACGGTGGACGGAGACTAACAAACTTCCACTACCACAATTTTCGTATAATATTATATTTTATTTAGGTTCTTCCAAATTCGGTGTATCAATGCGATGTTTTTTCCGATTGCAAGCCTACAGGAGATAACGTTTTTCGGTAACTATTTTTCACTTAAATGACATAAATTATACACCATTTTAAAGGTAAGGAAATAATCTATGCCTCTGCTGTAACAGATTTTTAAAATATGAGTCGAGTTAAGAAAAAATAGTATCTAAACATAACCGATTTTAGGGCGACTTTCACCCAAGGAAATATTAAAATCTAAATCCAAATTACAGCAGAAGCCTAGATTTAAGTGTTGGCTTTTATATAGTTTTTGAAAATTATCAATAACTTATACCGTTTTTGAGAATAACATTATGCCCCGAACCCCAAATTGGATCCAATTTTGCGCAATTCTTAAGTAAAATCGTACTAGCAACATGTGAGTAGAACTAACTTCAAAAAAATGGACAGTATTTCTTGCAGGTACTGCCAAGCAATGGGCACTTCTTGCAAAATAAATAAAATATTGAATGTCAGTGGGGCGAAGATAAATACAATCAAGACTAAGGCCATAAAGGAAAATATTTTTTTATTATTAGGGTTTGATGATAATTAATAAGGGGGCAGAGTAGCAAACAAATAGTAGTTACTCGTATCTACAGTGTGTCCCAAATTGGGCCTACATGTATTGGTAACTCAGGAACCATTAAAGCTACAACGTTGGTTAAATTGGGAAAGTTTTAGACAGTTTATTTGCAAAATTAAATCTGCTTTCAGATTTTATTTATCTTTTATGGTTTTTGAGATAATTAAGAAAAACCAAAATGGTGCATTTTTAACTTTTGCCTGTAGCTCGCAAACTACCAGTTTTACGATTTTAAGATTATTACATTATTAGAAACACTTTTTTAAGAAGAAATAAATTTAAGTAAAAATATTTTTCTAACTTTATTTGTTTTTGAGATATTTACCCAAACTTTGGATTTCATACGGACGCCATATTGGATTTTTACATTTTTGAAAAGAGCTCTGCAATAGCTTTTTATTGATGTATCACAGGTCTAGGTTTTCAGATTGCTTAAGCTCTAAAAACGATAATTTTTGTTTATTTGTTAGTAGGCTTAGACCAGACTGCGTAATGGCCGCCCGTTTCATAAAAAACAAATGATACGCATCTTATAATTTAAATAATGTAAATGTCAAAATTAGCGTGAATCTTATTTCTCGTTACTCCTGCAACAACAACAGATTTTACCGGCCATTAGAAGTACAGTCCTGCCATATGAAATGAATAAGTTGTGGTTCCAGCAAGACAGATGTCCAGCGCACAGTACCAGGGAGGTGATGAAGGTCTTTAAAAATACCTTTAATGACAACATAATCTCTAATAATGGGCCAATTCCCACTTGTTACCGGACATCACACCCCTGATTTTAACCTATGGGGACAGCAAAAAATGAGGTGTACGAGTTTTCTCCGCCCGAAACTAGACTGGAATTAGAACACAGGGTACGGGATGTATTTGCTTCCATCAACCGAAACACGTTACGCACAGGTAACCCGCAAGGTGTTGGAAAAATGCGAAGAAATTGTGGAAAATGGAGGAAGAACATGTACTGTGGTTTTATTTTCTTGTTTACTGATACATATTTGTTTTACAGTTGTGTTTAATTATATTATCAGTTTATGGTAATATTAGGAAGTATTAATTTTTGCAAAAAGCATCACTTTTTTTGTATAAGTTTTGAATTTCGCTCTCACAAAGGATCCATAGGGTAACAAGTTCATCAATAAGAATCTTAAATGTCTATGGTTAGGTTGATGCCGCTCCGGATGCGTATGATTTGTTTTTTATGAAACGGGGCGGCCATTACGCAGTCTAGTCTAAGCCTACTATCGAATAAACAAAAAATATCGTTTTTAGAGCTTAAGCAATCTAAAAACCTAGACTTGTGATACATCAATGAAAAGCTCTTGAAGAGCTCTTTCCAAAAATGTAAAAATCCAACATGGAGTCTTTATGAAAATCCAAAGTTTGGGTAAATATCTCAAAAACAAATAAAGTTAGAAAAATATTTTTACTTAAATTAAATTCTTCTTAAAAAGGTGTTCTGATAATGTACTAATCTTAAAACCGTAAAATTGGTAGTTTATGAGCTACAGGCAAAAGTTAAAAATGCACCATTTTGGTTTTTCTTAATGATCTCAAAAACATAGAAGATAAATAAAATCTAAAAGCAAATTTAATTTTGCAATTAAATTGTCTAAAACTTTTCTAATTTAACCAATACTGTTGCTCTATTGGTTCCCGAGTTACCAATACATGTAGGCCAAATTTGGGACACACTGTATATAGAATTCGTAATGATACTATCGCAATATTAAAGAGATGGAAAAAATGTAGTTATTGCATGTTTCGACAGTTGAACTTAGTAGATGAAACAAGAGAAAATGGATTAAAGGACACCAGGTTTCGCGGTACCTAACACTTAGACTTCCCACAAGATTTTCTGGACTGTCTTACAGATTTGACTAAAAAGTTTTTTTTTTTTTTAAATAATAATAAGATTATTATAAGCCTTAAAAAAATAGGACTTATTACGGGGAGACTTATTATCCATAGTTTAATCTAAATTCTTGATATTAATAAGTTTTAATGTATTTCAAACATTAAAGTAATTAAATCGTAAATCTAATATCAGTAAAAACAGATTAACAACCTTTAAACAGAAGATATCTTAACAAATATTTACCCATATATTCGAGGAAATAAAAGGCAAATATATTATTTGTAATAAAAAGTATACCTTCTTTGACGTCTCTCACGTTCAATGCTTCAATAGTTTTTGTGCTGTTCATTGGGAATTCTTCACGCGTCTGAACATACTCGGACTGAATAGACATTGAGGTCATTTTAAACCTTCCGTGAATAGGAAAGCTTTCAGAATAAAAATGCAAGTTATTTGAATGCAAGTATTCCAAAACATTTAGTTATATTATAACATATTTTTACAAGTTTCATGTAAAGTATTTCATAACTTATCCATAGACGACGTGCATTTTATTATCACGAAATATATTAAATATTTAAGAGGAATGAGCACAATTTAATTTATTGTATTTATGTTTAGCAAGTACAAAGAAATAATTTATGATAAGTAAAAGACGCAACTTTAGGCCTCTCTATCTTTTTTTTTTAATAAGTTAATGATTCCACTATAAACACTTCTTTAAAATAGGGGTCAAGTCTGTCCAAAACTCTCGGCCTTTTGGAGTACTGAGGTCTCAAGTTAAACCAAGTTCTGTTCACAAATTTGTTCCTCTCTTTTTTGACTTGGCAAGTTTTTTACTTACCACTTTGTAAATAAAGGTTTCTTTTTTAGTGATACATACTAGGCCCTCATTTTACATGAGTGGTTTTGGTAAGATATCTTGTCTTTTTTTAAGTTTAGCAAATGGAAAAAAAATTCTTGCTTTTTTATGCATATTTTACATAAGTGGTTTTGGTGGAATATCTTGTTTTTTTTAAGGTTTGCAAATGGAAAAAAATTATTCTTGCTTTTTTTTATGTCTTTTAAGGGGGTTCTCTGGTGTAACGGTCTGATTTTTATGCATTTTTTGGGATTTTTTTGTAAGGATCAATGAAAAGATGAAACTTTAAAGTTTTTATTATTTATTAACGAGCTTTTCAAGAGTATACATTAGCTACAAATATTTATTAGAACCAAAGTTATAATGCTTAGAAGACACCTGCCTCGAAAAACTTCCTTCACAAAATCAGCTGATTGGCTTATAAGAAGAAAATTTTAAAAATTGATTTTTGAGAAACTTCGGAACAAGAAATTTCGAATTTTCTGTATTTTTTGTGAACATTTTGTTTAAAAGAAAATAAAAATATTTTTAATTTTGGGGTAATAATAGACCATTCCGTGCATCTATATGTGCTGAGTCAACCCTATGAATTTCTTGAGATATGATGGGGAAAAGTTTAAGAAACATGTGTTTAAAGTTTCAAGTGCAGTTACAACTTTAAAAATCCTAACCTATGATTAGTCTGCGATACCAAGATTTCTCAACATAAATACCTATACCAATTTTTTCCAAACTTGTTTAAACTTGTCTGTACCTTGTATAAGCATTAATTCTGAAAACAACGGGTCTCAGGTATCAAGCCGACAAAACACAATATGGTCGGCCTCTCTGCTCAGCTCAGCAATACGAACACCCGCCTCTTCTAACTGCAGTATCCTTATAATGTCTTTGAATTTTGAAAAATCACTTAACCACCATATTCTAGACATATTAAGAAAACAATTTATGCAAAAAAATCGATTTTTTTTACCCATTAAACAAGAGAATTTTTTAAATCGAGCCTAGTTTGGGGTCTGATAGGTAAATATAACAATTTTATTTGTGTAATGGATAAAATCCTGTCTTCATTTTAAATTCTAAGCCAATTATGACCTCAGGAACTTAGGTTCAATTTGATTGCAAAATTTTAAAATTACCCGCTAAATATGCAATATTACAGCCCTGTTTTATTTCTTTCTTAATAAAAATGTGCAGTATAGAATTTTTCCTTTACTCGTGTTTTAAAACTTATCTACATACCAAAGTTCATGTTTCTACTTCCTCCAAAAATACCTTATAATTTTGATTTATCAGTCAGTAGTAAAACGGGCAATTTTTAAAATCGGAAACCTACCATATTATTTTATACTTTTATAAGGAACGATAAGAAGAATATGATAGGGGTAAAAATATGCAGAAACATGTCTTGAATTGAATACACTAGGCCCTAGATATTACTTGAAAATTAGTATTTTACAACTTATCCATAAACGATGTGCATTTTGTTATTAGGAATTATGTTTAATATTTATAAAAGACTAAAATTATTTATTTATGGAAAAAACATTTAAATATAAAAACAATATATTTATAATTTAAAAATGTTGAATAAAAGTACTCTAAAAAACTTTAAAATATTTTATTATATTATGCAAAATGGGACTTAAATAAAAGTTAATAGACCTATTAGTCTTGGAGCGTTAAATTTTTTACATTTAATCGCAAAACCTGCAAACTTAAAAAAATGAATTTATTAAAAGTTTATATATTTTTTCTTTAAAAGTGTTAGACAATGTTATGGTTTCAATAACACTAAAATCTTGGACTTCCATTGTCATTATTTGTTAATTGATACACAACGTTTCGGTTCGTGATGTATCTCCAACCGTTTTTAAGTGATAACTAAAACTATTCTTAAAAGCTACGACCTTATATACTATCCGTTGTTCACCAAGCTTGACCGACTTGTCACGGTTCAGCAACGGCAGCCAGATATTCGGAATGTCTACACTAGGTTTGCTAAATACATTTTGATTGTTTGCAATTATTACAGCTTCTTTAAATTTTCTTTTCTTCCAGTGAATTTCTTTATGAAGGATTTTTGCTGCCGACCATTGTATACGGTGTTGTTTTGACCATGCGTGTTCGGCAATCCCTGATTTCGACGTTTCACCTCGTTCCGTATGTTTTTTGTGTTCTTTAACTCTAACTTCTAGTGGTCTTTTTGTTTCCCGATGTATACTTCACCACATTCACAAGGAATTTGGTAGATACAGTCATTTTTTGAAAAATTATTGTCCGGTCTTGTCTTAGTAAGAATACTTCTCAGAGTGGTTTGGGATTTAAATGCTGTTTTAATGTTATACCTATTCGCTATTCTGTGGATCTTTTCTAAAGTTCCTTTAATATACGGAATAGTCATAAATATTTGGTCCTGTGTAGTCTTGTTCAAATTGGAGTTCTTTGTCTTCTCTTGATATTTATCGATTGTTTCTTTAACCAATCTCTCACTGTAGCCGTTTTGTTTGGGATCCCTAGTTATATTACTTATTTCGGCTTGCAGAGATTCCTTACTGTTGCATAGGGTCACCGCGCGGTTATATAGAGTACGTATGATTCCTCGCATTGTTTCGTTAGAGTGATTGGAATTCTGGTGTAAATATTATCCAGTGTGGGTAGGTTTTCTGTATACCGAGGTATATATATGTCCATTATTTCGTTTGACTTAAACGTCGAGAAAAGGTAGAGCCGAATTTTGTTCCTTCTCCATTGTGAATTTGATACATGGTCGAAGACAGTTTAGATGTTCTAAGAAACCTTCAAGTTCTTCGTCATTACCTGTCCATACAATAAAAGTATCGTCAACATATCGTAGCCAAACTTTTGGTTTGATTAGTGCAGTATTAATTGTGTGTTCCTCAAACCATTCCATATATATGTTTGCTACCACTGGAGAGAGCGATGAACCCATGGGAAGTCCATTGTCCTGCGCATAGAACTTATCTTTCACTTGAAAGTAAGAACTACGGAGGCATAGCTCCAACAATTCCATCACTCCATCCAGCGGCAGGGTGGTGCGTTCTATTAAGGTATCATCTTCGTTGAATTTGGCCCCAATGGTGCTTAACGATTATTCTATTGGTACATTTTCTACATTAAATCTCAACAAAATGACTGGATTTTTACAAATGATGGTGACTTACCGGCTAAGGGTTTAATCAGTTCAAAGGTATTTTAGCAGTGCAGTCGTGGGTGCATTCTACTGGTGTTGCCTTATAGTCGGTAAATTTTTTTTGCCCAAAAATTTGGGGTTCTAAGAGGGGTTAGGGTTTTATTTTTTTACAATTTTTATTTTTTTAAACCTTTTTTTTTTTGGGGGGAAAAAAAAAAAAAAGGCTTTTTAAAAGTTTTAAAAAATTTTTTTTACCCAAAAAAAAAAAAAAAAAAAACCCAAAATTCCAAAAATTCCCCCCAAAAAATTAGGAAAAAAAAAAAAGGGGGAAAAAAGGGGGGGTTTTTTGGGGGAACCAATTTTCCCCCAAAAAATTTAAAAAAAAAAAAAATGGTTTGCCCTTTTAAACCAATTAAACCCAAAAAATTTTTAAAAGGGGTTTAATTTAAATTTAAAAAGGGGGGGATTTGGGGTTTTCCTTAAAGGAAGGGTTTTTTATTAAATTTTAAAAAAGGGGGTTTTTTTTTTTTAAAATTTTAATTTTTTAAAAAATTTTTTTTTGTCCTGGGATGTTGTTCCAGTAAGTCTCTTTTTGACCATTTTCCCATGTTCTGAGTTCCTCGTAGAGGTGGCCTCTAGTGGTGCCACAGAAGGGCTCAGGTCCATAGAATGGTCTCCGTGCTCCTTCCTTGGCAAGTTGATCGGCAATTTTATTGCCCTCCACTCCTTCATGTCCTGGTACCCACTCCAGAGTAACTCTGTTGTGTTTGGCCAGTTGGTATAGAGACTGTCGGCATTTCCAGGCCAGCTTCGAATTAAAAGAGCATAAAGTCAATACCTTCACAGCAGCCTGGCTGTCCGATAAAATATATATGGTTGCGCCTCAAGGGCCTTTTTAGGCACATTCAGAAGCGCAAATATCAATTGCATGGATTTCAGCTTGGAAGATGGAGGGAGCCTTGCCGAGAGACTTTGATAGTCTGCATCTACAGACACCCGCTCCAACCCCCTGTTCCATCTTAGATCCATCAGTATACCAGACAAGTGAGCCTTTTTCAAGCTTTGATGCATTCTCACTCATAGTTTGGCGGTCTTGAATAACCACTTCAAAAGAGCGCTGGAAGTCCCGCATTATAGGCATCATGTCCGTGGGTTTGATCAGAGCTTCAATCTTGATTTTTTTCAAAATTTTAAGGTGACCAGTCAGATCTCCTGACTTTATATTTTGTGTCTGGATTACTCTGGAGGAACTCAGTATCGCCTCCCTCTTTATGTGCAGGTGAAGGAGGTTCAACATTGTCTTCAGAGCTGCCGTTGGGCAAGTTTTCATTGCTCCAGCAACGCCCAGACAGGCAAGTTTCTGCAGTTTCAGAAACTTTCCTTATGTAGTTTTTTCCTCTGTGTTTGGCCACCAGACCATTGAGGCATAAGTAACTATAGGTATTACAACTGTAATGTATGACCAGTAGATCATTTTGGGTTTTAGACCTCATGTTTTACCACATAGTCTGCGGCACGCCCATGGTGCCGTTGATGCTTTTGCGATAGTCCTTTTTATTTGAGGGTTCCAATTGAGTTTCCGGTCAAGGACAATTCTCAGTTTAAAATGCTTTTACACGGGTATAAATTTATCAAAAGAACCTATTGTTTATGAAGTATAGCAAGAAAGTATCTGAAGTATGCACAAACTTTCGACATATTTAAATTAGTCTCTGCTATAGTTTGACACAATTTGATTTTAATAATTTAAATAATGTTAAGGTTTATATCACTGGGACAAACAAGGACATATTTGTGGTTTTCCATAAATTAAAAAAAAGTGAAATGGCCATTTTATGTATTTTTATTCGTAGACTTCCCAAAAATACCTAAAAAATATTTAAATCGCAACCAAAGAAATACGTCATACAATTAATATTTTTAAATCAAATCATCTATTGATGTTGTTTAAATAGGAATAAGGCATTTACACGCATCAAATATTGGTAAAATATTATTCTAACAATATTAAATTTAAAAACCATATATTGTACAAACAAATTTAAAATATTCAAGCTCATTTAAATATTTACAAATAAAAAAACGCCTAACATAAAACATTAAAAAAAGAAAAGTCATCTTTATAAATATTGAAAAATACCCGAGGTATTTATGTATTAAATAATAAAAAAATAATACTCTCAGGCAATACAATAAAAAAAAATTGTTGCCCGTCATCCCGGCTCAGTTAAACATCTCCTTAGACGCCAATATGTTGGTATGGATACGTTCCACAATAATTCGTTGATTTCTAGTTTTACCTGCTACTGTTAGTCCGGACTTAAAATTTTCTTTATTTAATATTGTACCCACTTTTTGGTATATTATGTAGGTTATAGGCAAATTGCAGGTGTTGCATACAGAGCTGCCCAAGTACTCGAATACTTTTACTCCTATTTTGGTTATGGATAAAAAAACTACTCGTAACTTTTACTCATAAGTATGGTTAATTTCAAATATTTATTACTCGTACTTTCAAGTAAATTTAAATGTATTCGTAAAATTCTTCTTGTAGTATACGAGTATATTTTCTTTATTGTCATTCTCTTATGTTCTTCAGCGTATCGCGCGGCACCCGACAAAGAAATTTGCCGCTTGGCGGTGCGCTTTGACTCTTTGGCGGCGGGGCAGCCGCGCCGGAATCTTCAGAGCTTATTCTAGAGATTCTGGGGCATACACTTTCTTTCCCTGGAGCCACACGTTGGAATTCTTACTATGAAAATTGTAAACAACAAAAACAAAATGGTTGATTTGTTTGAACGGTTAAATTTAAAAAAATGTTTTTTTGAAAACGAACTTTTATATTTGGAAGACAGTATTCTTCCAAGTGGCAGCTACATTAGATGTTTTGCAAGGCAAAACTAATACATTTTAAGGGCTTTTGCTCCCATGTTCAGCTTCACTAAAAAATAAACTAGGCAAACTATCAAAAATCAATTTTAAATTTGCATCGCCTTTAGTTAAATCATGCCTGGATGGACTGCAAAGTAGGTTTAAACTTTTTTTTACGTTAGACTCCCAAGTACATAGCGCTATAATAGCTTCGGTTGTACATCCTCAATTTAAGTTACGCTGGTATAATTTTATTAGTAAAACATACCCGCTGCCACCTTCATCAATAGAAAAAATGGTGGTAAGCCAAGCAAATATTTATTGATATTAAAGAGAATGTTGATGAAAACTCTGAAAGAGTTGCTTGTGATTCTTTACATAAGTTTTTCGATTTTAATGATTTTGAAACACATGAGAACGTTCCGGGGACAAGTTTTCCTCAGAATGAATCCAGTTTTTCAGAAAAAGCAAAATTAGTTAAAAACCTAGCCGAATTAGAGTATTTAAGGTATATTAGTGATTCGCAAAGAATGTATGTTTAGTTTTTACGTTCTTGTATTTTTTAAAAAGTTGTGATATGTTTTTATTTTAGAAATAAACTTTAGGTTTCAAAAATTTTGTTTTTAGGTTTTTTTACCTATACATAATATACATACATATGCCTAAAGATTTTATGTCCATGTGTTAAAAAGTTAACTGCGGTAAATAAAGACATTTTTTAATTTTGATTACTTTTTAGCATCTTTTATTACATTTTAACTTTGTAAAAGTATTCGTACTCTTTACTCGTACTTTTACGAGTATTACCCGTAACTGTAGGCTGCCTCTGTAAAATTACTTACGAGTAAAATACTTACAAATACATTTTTTTGAGTACTCGTACTCGTAGATCATACGAATACATTTTTTTTTTACTCGTGCACACCTCTGGTTGCATATAAAGTAGAATCTTTTCGTCTTAGTTTATTAGTCGTTTGGAGTTTGTCAAAGTATTTTCGTGTGCGATATTATAAACTGTTAATATTAGTTGGTAATCAGTACCTGTACTTTTTCAAAAGGTGCGGTGTCTACACAATAGATATTTGTCAGGCAACCTATTTATGGTTGAGTTTTCCACTGAGGGTTGTAACTTAAATTTTATTGCGGTCAAGAAACTAACGAATTATTGTGAAACGTACCATATTATGTTTTGCTTATGCTTGGTGTCATAACAATGCATCTTTTTATGACTTCCCAGACCTGCAAACCACTTCAAAGCTTTCACCTGCAAACCAAACACTAGGTGTGTGTCACCTGCATAGCCCCAGATAAAGATAAAATATAAAAGATGAGAGTGGAATTTAGTGTGATAAGCAGTACGTTGAGTCTCTGGTGAAACAAATTTTAAAGGGTTCTCAATACGTGCTGCAAATTTGGATCAGGAGATTTTTGACCCTCGCAAATTGATTCCGCATGTCCAAAGCTTTAAATGTAAAAAAAAATTTTTACAATACACACTCTATATTAATAGTCACACATAGAGACTCACACTATACACACAAACCCGTTTCTCAAAATTGTGTTTATTATTTAAAAACCCTTTGTGCAAAGTACGGATATTTCCCTATTATTTATTTATTACGGTTATATTTCTACGCTAATGACAAAACACCCTAACTTAAAGCAGACGTATCACAGGCAGCAAAAAGTTATTTCTCTCGACCGTCATTTTTCAGAGGTATTTGAAATATGAAACACGGCCGTATATGATACATATTTTAAAGGACACAATGGTTTTTGAGTTTCCTTTGGCTCCCTTGCTAATACGAGCAAACAACCGTGCCGATCCCTTTTTGGGGTTTATCGCAAAAAAACATTTAAATCAATTCAAGTGTGGAATACGAAAAATATAGCTCGCTTTTTCTTTGTGTAATTTACCGCACGAAAGGTAATGGAGTCGGACGTATTTGTGGTTTTGGGTATAAATCATTGGCTTTTTTTATTTTGACCGCATAAGGTCAAATATATGGACTTTTTTGGTAGTTATTAGGCAAATTAAAGGAAGTATTTTACCTTAAAGTGTGCTTGTTGGGTTTATAGCATATTAAGTATTAAGGTCAGAAAGTGTTCCCTACTGGTTGAGGTGTGTGTAACAACCAAAACCAGTGAGAACTTACTGACTAAGATGTTTACGCTATTTATTCCACGCTTAAACTTTTAAGTTAATTAAAAATATAAAAATAACCTCAGAAGGTAATTGCCTACCTATTCACAAGTATGCTTATACCCACTAATAAATGTGTATCATATCTTGGCTTATTTAGCGAATATAAGACGTAGAAAGAGTTTAGCGGAATAAGCATGGGCCAAATACCCTTTGGGAAAGTTAGGTTGATATTTTTACCACAAAATCACCTGCTTTAGAAAAACATTTTTTAAGGTTAATACACCTCTGCACGCGTTAGTTTTTCGAATATAAAATAAATAATCGATTTTCGAAAAAACTTTTTTCTTCTTATGACATAATATTTTTTTGGCAAACGCTAGATAAGCTAAAAATGTATTAAACAAAGCATTTTTGAGTCTTTGCAGTGATTTATAAATATAAATAATATTAAAATATCACAAATTTTCAAAAATTAAAATGTCGCGTATTTTAAGAGACTTTATAACATTTTTTTTCTATAAATGACCCTTGCTATGCTCTACAACATATATTTGTTTCAGAAGTTTTCCTAGGGTAGAATAGTGTTAAATAAATTAAAAATAATATTACTATCCATATAGGGTTGGGGGAGTGGAAAAAGTGGGAGGGGGAAGCAAAGTAGGTCCTTTAAGAAAGAATGCTTGTTTGGAAATTTATTTTATTTGATTTATTTAATTTTGTTTTAGAGCTGTTATACTTTTTTTTTTAATTTATTTACAATAATAATCATATTACTTGCTTAGCTTCTTTAATATTAGTACGACAGCTCAAAAAAGTAATAAATCAAATAAAAGAAATTTTCAAATCAGCATTTTTTTCTTAAAGGTCCTACTTTGCTTCCCCCTCTATCTTTTCCCACTTCCCCCTATATGGATAGTAATAATATTTCTTAACACTGTTCTACATTGGTAAAAATTTTGAAAAAAATATATGTTGTAGAGTATGTAGAGCATAGTAAGGGTCATTTATAAAAAAAATACGTGACATTTTAATTTTTGAAAATTTTTAATTTCTATATTAATCTATTGAAATACATATATGGTTTAATACTTTTGGCGTATCTAGTTTGCAACAAAAGCTAAAAATTAAATGTATAAGAGATATTTTTTTTAATTATATTAATTATTTTATTTAAGCTTGTTTATATATATATATATATATATATATATATATATATATATATATATATATATAATATATATAGAAAATATTATCAAAATATTTTTATGTTTTTGTTTAAAATATTTTTGTTATTAATTTTCAAGAAACTATTTCTATGCAACACTCGTAGACAAAATTGAAACCTATAATTTCTCTTCATTAATCACTGCAAATAATTAAAAGTGGTTTAATACTTTTTTGGCGTATCTAACGTTTGAAACAAAAAGCACAAAAAAATTTTATGTTATAAGAGATTTTTTTTAATTAATTAATTATTTTATTTAAGCTGTGCTTATATATATATATATATATATATATATATATATATATATATATATATATATATATACATATATATATATATATATGAATATATATATATATATATATAAATATATATATATATATATATATATATATATATATATATATATATATATATAATATATATATATATATATATATATATATATATATATATATATATATGTATATATATATATTATAAAATATTATATATATATATATATATATATATATATATATTAAAAATATATATATATATATATATATATAAAATATAAAATAATAAAATATAAAATATATATATATATATATATATATATATATATATATAGAAAATATTATCAACATATTTCTATGTTTTTGTTTAAAATATTTTTGTTATTAATTTTCATGAAACTATTTCTATGCAACACTCGTAGACAAAATTGAAACCCATAATCAAAGATTACATGTGTCTAAGATCATATCTGGAATCCGTTTTAATAAATTGTGCCATATTTACCCGCAATATAGCAAACATGTTCCACTTTTATTAAACTTTCTGTTTGTTTGCACCAAGGTCGACGTGTATGATGTACAAATATACTGAAATTTCTTTATTTTATTTAAATTTGACCTTTTATTTGCCAAAAGGCAGCAGTTGAGAAGCCTCAACTGAATACGTTGTTTTAAAAATAAAACAACTTGCCCGAAAATTTCCGCTCCGTGGATTACTCAAGCTAAGTTCCACTGACAACATTTTTATAGCTTAAAAATATTGAACAATAATTAATTCTTAGGAGTTTTTACTGTTCTGAAATACTAGAATCCTAGTGTCAATTATTTAAACCGTCTCTTATAACTGCAAGTGTGTATCTAAGTTAGGCACCTTTTTTTCTTAAGTACTCAGTAATCGGATTTATTACTTGATACTCGAATACTTGAATCTAAAAGATATTTAATTTTGTTTAGTGCTATTTTCTTCCTTATTTTATAGTATGTTCGGCTAATATTAATAACGATTTAAATCAAAGGCATTCTTAAAATTTAAAATTTAGAGTGATTTTGGGTAAATAAAAAACCCTTTCAATCACACAAATTTGTACTAAATTTTTATTTAAATTTAAACCAATAAGCAAGTTTTTCGTTTTTGTTAACTGGTTACTAAATGTTTTCAAAGTAGCCCAAAAATATTCTGTATACTTTGTTTAAAAAAAAAATAAATTTCCTCAAAAACGCCTTTCAATGATATCACCAGTCCCAGAAATTGATGATAATATTTCTGCCTAATAATATTGTACTACATAGGAGCTCTTAAGAAACAGTTACAGGGTTATTAAACCTTTTTATTTTTAGCATTTAAAAAAACATAATTGACTGTTTCTCGACATTCATATTTTTCTCAAGCGTCTACATGTGTATAAAATCGAATAAGGAAGGCGAACTCTTTTTTGACTTAAATAAGGTAGAATAATTTTTATGTAAAAAAGTATTTCAACTATAACTATTACAGTTAATATGCTAATAAACTGAAATACTAATCGTAACAGACATTAATTATTACTATACGCTAATCTTTTATTAATAGCTTTTTACAGGATGACTGCGGTTAGCTCTAGATTAAGCTAAAAAATAAACCTTTAAAAACTAGCTATTTTGGAAAAATTAATACTTTATATGCTATCTAAACCTAACAAAATGTCATGAAAAAAAAACATGGCGGAAAATTGTTGGTATATGTGTATGTCTGTAATCCTAAGGACCAAGCTCGACTTTGGCTTTTGCTAAAAAATAGTAATCTTGGAAAGGTAATTTATCGTATATAATTTCATAAGAGAAAATTTTGTCGGCAAAATATTTCAATTGTATGAAAGTTTGTTGCTTGGCATTTTCGTAAATGACTTTTACAACAAAACCATGAGCCGTCAGGTAAGTGGTTTTGTAAAAAATATTATAGACGAAATTGCCATTAAAGCAACAAACTTTAAACAGAAAAATGAATTTTTGAATGATATTTGATAAAGACTTTCTCAAAAACAGCCCATTTTCAGCTAGAAACACAGTGTTTATTTAAAAAAACAAAACAGACAATAGTTTTTTAATCTAATAAAATTTTGTCGCTGAGAAACCATCATGTTGGTTTTGTTTAGGTATGTGCAGGTAAGAGTTTTGCCAGTAGAAACAGGCGTTGTTATGACACTCTTGCCAGTGTAAAACACTCTAGTGAAAGAGTCGCGTATACATTATCAGCAAAATAGAATAAATTCAATAATAAATAAAACATGCTCAAACATGTCAATTGGTATTTTCATTTGCGCATTTTTTTCAAATAAAACTATTTCTACAGGGCGTGTCATGTAAGGTGGCCAATATTAACTTACTTAATTTAAATGCAAAATGCTGTATATTATTTTTAAATTTTTTGTTTTTAAAATCTTCCAGACATATTTTATGTACAATATCCTATGTCTATCATCAACTGGTTTGGAAATAGTTTGTTTTCAAATTTATTGCATTTATTGCCTTTGCTTGCTTGCCACTTCTTGAGGATTACTTTTTGTGCATATGCCTCAGTGCAGCCTTGCTCACTGTGTGGGACAAAGCGTGCGAGAAAGAAAGAAGAATAGATGTATAACATCTTTCTTTCGCGTCGCGTGTGTTAATTGGTGGTAGGAGTATATACACCGCCGACAAATCAGGGAGAGAGAGAGAAAAAAAGGTTATACACCTATTCTTCCTTCTTAGTCGCACGCTTGTTCACAAGGCTGCCTCTTGTAGGTATATGCCCGCAGAGTAACCCTTAAGTAAGTGGTAACCATGCAAAGACAATAAATCTAAAAGCACCTAATATTTCCGAAACAGTTAAAGATAGGTATAAGACAATATACATGACATATGTCTAGAATGTTCTGAAGAATCCAAAAATTGAATAATATACAGAGCGTTGCATTTAAATTAGGAAAGTTAGTATTCGCCACTGTTATATGACACACTCTGTATAAAAAGTTTTTACTGAAAAAAATGCGCAACTAAAAATACAAATATACGTGTGCGAGTGTTTTTTCGAACACGCCCTTATTGATTTATTATCGAATTTTTTCCATTTAGCTGATACACACTGTATCTCAATAAGATGGTGTACTGAGTATAATTTTGCACTTTATAGGTCACTATTTAAAGGGGCATGCTGGGTACGATTGGTCCCTTTTTTCAACGGTGGGCCGAAGGTTTATTTTGTTTTTAATATATTTTGTAGTAATTGTCTATGTTACCATTCTAGAGATAAATAATTATACTTGTATATTAAACAACAAAAGCGGGCACGATGAAGTTGACCAATTAGAAAGTGACGCTTAAAATACATTTCAAATTACAAATTTTAATAATCGTTTGCTTGCTAATTTTTTACGGTTATTTAATATAAAATAAATTTCTAAAAAGTGCTTTTTGCAACTTAAGTAACATAATCATTTTAATGAACTGCGTGTCATGTAATCTAAAGTAAAAAAATAATATAACAACAATATACTAAAATTTAAAAACTTTAACCAGTAATCCTTATAAAAAAAAAGATGACTGATTTTACCTTACCCTAGTATAATTAGGCTTAAAAACATAAGAAAATAATTTTACCAATTAAAAAGTAGCCTAATTAAAGTAAACTATTAAAACTAAAACTATGTTACCAAACTTTTAATAAGGATTATATACTTCACTTTAATTATCTATTATTATTAAGTACGTTATTATTAATTATTATTATTTATCCTTAATTAATAAATTGTTTAGTAGCATAAACTGTATAAATTAGTGTAATTAATAAAAATGTTAATAATATTAACTTGTTTTATTTTAGTAGCTTGAATAATAACTTTTGCCTAATATGCTGTATTGTGTCGGCATAGAAACCACATTTTGGCTTAAGATAAACTGAGATGAATGGGTAATTAGCAAAGATTAAACAGAATGACGGATTAACACTGCAGAAAACAGAGGTGGTAATAATTGCAATACCAATAAAAGCTGCAGGCTTTAGCAATAAGAATAAGTTATGGTTATTATATACATAAATATATAATTATATTTAATTGTGGTTTATCTTAAAAATAATTAAAAAACAAAATAAAGTTATTTTGGGTAAATTGAACACAGATGAAAATAACTTTTTTTTGGGGCATTTAACAGCCTTAGATATTCTAGTCCTGGTCCCGAGGTATAGAGACTGACTCTGCTCAGTCTTACTAACCCCTCTGAACCAGCGGATCTGTAATAGAAAAAAAAAAAAAAAAAAAACAATAATCCAAATACGTCTTTACGTTTCGTTGACAAGTTCTTAATCGTTTATAACATAAAAATAAAATATAAAAACTTAACTAAAAACTCAATAATAGTTTTAAATAAAAATTATTATAGTTTTAATAAAAACTATAAAGATTTTGAGATTGCTTTTTTTACTTAATGTCATAAATGACATTTTAAGTTTTTCTGAAATTACTTTAGCATGACATTACGTCAAAAAAGCGATCTTAGAATCTTAATAATTTTTATTAAAATTCCAACAATTTTAATTATTTTTAATTTTCAGTTAAATTCTTATATTTTGGCATATTGACTTCTGCCAAAAATGACATATGTTAAAACAATATTTTGAAATAACAACTTTTAAAATAACATCTATTTTAATGATATTTCTTAAAAATATTATCTTGTTAAGATTAAGTCTCTTAAAAATGACATATGCATAAATAATTTAATAAGAATTTTCTTTTAATATGATTTTTAAAATTTAAAAAATCTTTAAAATTGCCTTTTTAACCCATAAAACCCGTTAAAATTCTTGTCTTGATCTGTTACACAGCCTTACATGTATTCTGTATTCCGAAGTGTTTTTTTCCCTCTGAGTACAAATCCGGGGTCAAATTGAGTCATCACACTACAAAAAGTTTCTAACCTCCAAAAAAAATGTTTAAGATACAAAAAATTTGTTTTTAAACTTACAAATATTTATTTACTAGGAAAGATCCTAAAAAATGAAAACCTACACTTAGAATGAATGTGTGCGTGGTGTTTTTTCTAAACTTAAAATTAATTTGAATTTAAAAAATTATAATTTTTTTAAATTCAACCGACTAACGTTGAATTTGGTTTATGGGGGTTTTGAGGATCGCTAACCGCGAAACCGAAGATAGATATGCAAAATTCAAAATGGCGGATCCAACATGGCGGTGGAGATTTTTAAAAATCATTTGATTGGATCTTAAAAAATCTTGTTCGTCATATTTTAACCCTGGATTTGTGATTAGGAAAAAAACATACTCCGGGATACATATATGGCATGTATGGTGCAGACCACTTTTATTTTGTGTGATTCTCTTTAATTGGTTTTCTTACAAAATTTGCTTGGATTTGGTTATCGCTTTTTCTGCAGTTTTTTTTTAATATTTGTCTCTTAAAAAAAAACACTTTTTATACGACTCCCAAATTTCACAAATGCTTCTTGTTGATTTGTAACAAACCTCAAAAACTACCTCAAAAAATAACCCTAATATAAAATAAGACACATTTTTCCTCCTAAACTCTCGATATTTTGTATCTTCTGGTAAAAATGGCGCCTATTTGTATTCCAAATGAGTTGCTGCCCTTAAATATGTAATTTATGAAGCACTTTGCAGCAAAGTATAACCATTTAAAAGTTGGCTGTAAGCACAGGTTAAAATAGTTTTTGCAGTTTATATCCATAAATAAGAACTCTGGAAAGTGATTGCATTTGGAGCTCAACATTTCCGGCTAGAGTAATGTGACTAAACATCTTGAATATTTTTATTGTATTATGTTATATTTTTAACCGACTTTAAAAAAATGGGGTTAATAATTCGACACGTATGTATGTTAGATTATTGGAACTGCAAAATATTTTCATATGATGATCTTTTGTGGTACAGTAAAACATACCTCTCGATACATAGTACACGTATTCCAAATTTCATTAAAATACCTAAAGTGGTATTACAGTTATTAATAATAAATGATTTATTTTTAAAAACTTTACCACCCTGTATCTCAAAAGAGACGGTTTTTTTTTTTTTTTAACAAAAGCCATGCATTGGATTTAAAAAAAAACAAGTAATCAACTTTGCTTAGAAATGATTATGGAATTTAAAATATTTTTTATTTTAAGAGAAATTAGTGGCGTACCATTAATGTCTGCCAAAATGTGGTACCAAAAATGCTTCTTGATACATAGTACTGTATGCCAAATTTCATTAAAATATCTAAAGTGGTATTACATATATTAATAATAAACTATTTGTTTTTAAAAATTTTACCACCCTTTGTCTTAGGAGTCCATCCGCGCCGCGAAAATTTGATCCAATTGGGGGTCGGGGCATAATGTTTTTCTCAAAAACGGTATAAGTTATTGATAATTTTTAAAAACTATATGAAAGCCAACACTTAAATCTAGGCTTCTGCTGTAATAGTTTTTTAAATTTGGATTTAGTTTTTAATATTTCCTTGAGTAAAAGTCACCCTAAAATCGGTTATGTTTAGATACTATGTTCTCTTAACTGGACTTATATTTAAAAAATCCGTTACAGCAGAGGCATAGATTATTTCCTTACCTTTAAAATGGTGTATAATTTATATCATTTAAGTGAAAAATAGTTACCGAAAAATGTTATCTCCTGTAGGCTTGCAATCGGAAACAACATCGCATCGATACACCAAATTTCTAAGAACCTAAATAAAATATAATATTTTTAATACGGCTATACGAAAATTGTGGTAGTGGGAGTTTGTTGGTCTCCGCCCACCGTCTCAGCGTCCTTTCGCCCGACCCCTAAGGTGTAGCGTAAATACACTCTTAAAAGTTAAGACATTTAGGACATACGTTCATATGACGTTTTTTTCTTAAAATGTACTCAAAAATTGCCTTCTAAAATATTGACGTTCAATTAAAAAACACTATGTATAATGTAAAAAACTTTACCAATCTTAATATTTTATTTCTCGTAAACAGCTTATTTTATCGATGTTAATCAAAAATACCTTTTTTTTAAGATTAAAGCTATCCAAAAAAAATATTGTTAATTGCTATTATTGTGTCAGAGCTAGTCCGTCCCTGGCAAACTAAATAAGCCAAATATGATTTATCGGGTTCATTTTAAGAAGACTTATCTCGTTAACTTTATTTAAAAAAAATTACGCCCAGTAATTTAAAAGTTATTCCAAAAAAACGATTTTCAGGGGCATCCGTTATGTACTTGTATCTCCGTAGAAGAGGGTCGTAGAAAAAAAGTTTATGGGAACTTGTCATAATATTTTTAGGTTTTCTATTAGATTCTGAGAGATTGTTTACATATTCTGGGACACCCCGTATACTGTGAAGAAAGTTATTAAAAAAATAATATATAATGATAATTTTAAAGCAATACAAATTAAAAAAAAAACTAAATGAATATCCACAGCTTTAGCAGGCTTATAACGTAATATAGTCGAGGAAACGTAGCCCAAAAATACGCCTTACAAGGAATTTTTGGTACAGTAAGATGGATTTGAATGCGGTTTTTGCATTCAATTCGTATGAACGTCTACAAACTTTGTAAACAAATTTAATTAATGGGAAATGAAAAACTGCCTTTGTACAATGGAAAAATGGTATTTTCAAAATCCATTTAAAAATTTGCAATTACAAAAATTTCGACATTTCTCCTAATATCAGCCCAATTTTATTATTCAAGGAGTCTGCGGAGTACCTGGTGTGCACTAAGAATGATGTAAACGTCGTCATCAACATCAAACTAAACAAACTAAACAGTATATTTTCTGCAGAACTATATGCTATTAAAAAGGCTCTATATGCCATAAACAAACATATAACAAATGGGTTCTGGCTGTAGATTCAATGAGGCACTAAAAGCTTACAAAACACATTTAATGACAATACATTAATTATTGACATCTTAAATATTCTAAACAGACTGGTTATAAAAAATTCTCTATCTCTTTTATATGGATACCCAGTCATATAGGTATTCATGGAAATGAAAAGGCAGACTACCTGGCAAATCACCTAAACGAAAACAGCCCATATATAGACAAAATCTTTTCACAAAGCGCTTTCATACCAATAATAAAAAAGATAGAGCTCAATACCTCTCAACTTGAATGGGACCCACTGGAAAATAACAACAAATTACAAAAGATTTATGAAATTCTACCCACATCTCCTATTACCCCATTCCTCACTAGGCGCAAGCAAACTATTATTCATCGTCTACTTATTGGACATACATACCTCACCCATTCATACCTTCTAAAGTCTGAAAATCATCCTTTGTGTCCACTGTGTAATAACCTCTTAACTGTTGAACACCTGATGATAACTTGTAATGTTTTGATAAATACAAGACTCCACTTCAGCATCGATCAAAGCAACATCAAAAAAGCACTGAAACCTTCAAGCAAAAATGTTGACAACATAATATTATTCTTAAAACACATAAACGCCCTGCACCTCATTTAAATTAAAAAACTTGATTAAAAAAAAAACACACTAGAAAGGGTGCTAAATAGTCTTAGTCACTGATGCGCCCTTTATAACCTTTAAATTCTCTCTCTCTCTCCTCTCTCTCTCTCTCTCTCAACTACTATCTAATATCATCATCTATCATATCTTGTTTTGTTACTTGGGAGTTATCAAAGGAGTAGAAGAAAGCAGTGAAAATGATAAATGAATTATTTTTAATATGTATTAAACTTTCAAAATTTTTTACTTTTTATACTAAATTATTATTAAAACAATTTTATGAATAAATACTATAAGCAGAAGTAATAAATTTTAACTTTTAACAAATTACCACAAAATTCCAGAAGGCGACATTAATACCAACCTATCCGGACACCGGGTACCTCGAAGGCCATGATCTAGTACCGGGTACTGGAATACGACGTTTACACCATTGTTAGTGCGCACCGGGTACTACGCAAGCCTTCCACCGACCACAAACACCCCGAGAATCAAAATTGGGCTGATATTAGTAGGATTTGTCATAAAACTCCAAAAGACGACGTTTACATCATTCTTAGTGCGCACCAGTTACTCCGCAGACCCTTTTCAATATCAGATTCATGTTTAACGACCACAAAAACTCCTTGAATAATAAAATTGGGCTAATATTAGAAGAAATTGTCGAAAGACCCCAGAAGACGAAGTTTACACCATTCTTAGCGCGCACCAGGTACTTTGCAGGCCCTTGTTAATATCATACTCGTATTCAGCGACCTCGAAAACTCCCGAGTAACAAAATTGGGCAGATAATAGGAGAAATTGTCGTAAGACTCCAGAAGACGACTTTTACCATCCTTAGCGCGCACCAGGTACTTCGTAGACCCCTGATAATATTATATTCGTGTTCGGCGACCTCGAAAACCCTCGAATAATAAATTCGGGTCTATTTCCATCATTATTTTCTTAGTTATTAATTTTTTATAATTGCAAACTTTTAAATGCATTTCGAAAATACCATTTTTTAATTGTACAAAGGCAGTTTTTCATTTCCTATTAATTAAATTTGTTCACAAAGTTTGTAGACGTTCATGCGAATCGAATGCAAAAAACCGCATTCAAATCCATCTTACTGCACAAAAACTTTATTAACGCACATACCAAATGAACACCATTAGTCGATAATATCTAGATATTTATAATTTTAAGCAAAAAAAAAAGATTGTTTTTAAAATTTACGAAAGTTTATTAATAGAATTTTTTTAGAACTATAGGAAATTTGTGTTTTGTTTTATTTACAGAGTCATTTCATTCGCCTATATTACTCAGTCCATTCGCGCCGCGAAAATTGGATCCAATTTGGGGTTCGCGGCATAATGTTTTTCAAAAACGGTATAAGTAATCGATAATTTTTAAATATATGAAAGCCAACACTTAAATCTAGGCTTCTGTTGTAATAGTTTTTAAATTTGGATTTAGTTTTTAATATTTCCTTGAGTAAAAGTCACCCTAAAATCGGTTTATGTTTAAGATACTATTTTTTCTTAACTCGACTCATATTTCAAAAATCCGTTACAGCAGAGGCATAGATTATTTTCTTACCTTTAAAATGGTGTATAATTTATTTCATTTAGGTGAAAAATAGTTACCGAAAAATTTTATCTCCTGTAGGCTTGCAATCGGAAGAAACATCGCATCGATACACCGAATTTGGAAGAACCTAAACAAAATATATTATTTTTAATGCGGTTATACGAAAATTGTGGTAGTGGTAGTTTGTTAGTCTCCGCCCACCGTCTCCGCGTTCTTTTGCCCGACCCCTAAAGTGTAGCATAAATGCACTCTTAATAGCATAAACAATTTCGGATAAAAGTGTCGAAAATGGGTAAGCATGTTATCAGGTCATCAACATATTAATAGTCTTTTCATCTGTTAATAGACGCCAATATATTTATCTTTAGGAATAAAGACCTTTGAATTTTAATTGTTGTAAATTGCCCTATTTTTAAAACACATCACAAGAATAATTTAGTGATAATCCATAATCCTACTCCTGCATTTATCTTTAAACCAAAACAACACGATGTTTCTGAACTAAACGGTGTCTTGAAGCTTAATCTTTGTAACAAGGTAATCATTTTAAAGCCGGCAAAGAAAATTGGCTCGTTACACACGCGAGGTGGTGTTAACCATTATTTACTTCCTGCAGTGTTTAGGGAATAGTGCCGCAGTATTAGCTAAATCGATGGTGGAGTACATATTGGGATATTTCGTTTATTGTTTGGGTATGGCAGAGGATGTAAGATTAAGCTTTTCTTAATGTATCAGTAAAATTTAATATTTAATATTTTTGTAAAAAATACTTGCATAAGTTAGAGAAAAAGTCTAAGATCTGAATTAAAGATGACCTTCACCCAGCTGCCAACCGAATAAATACTATTTTTTATTAAATATAATATGTAGATAAAAATTTCGCAAATGGGTTGCCTGAAAAATGGTAGTCAAGGCTATAATTAATTAAAAAAATGAAAAATTTCCTGTATGATGTCAATTTCCATTTAATAATTCACATGATATTACTCATAAAGCAAATAATAGTTTAAAACAAATTAAGAAACACGATTTTTTAGCAAACAGAACCAAAAAGTGGAAAATAATTTTTAAGTATAAAGAGTATGTTACAGTGAAAAAAAATCCAATAATTAATTATAACCAATTAATTTGAAATAAAATTAAAATAAAAATTAAGTTATTAACAAAACAATTCATTTATAGTAAAAAAGCGTGGGGTGCTTTATGTTAAATGTCACAATTTTTTATTTTATTATTATTATTATTAAGAGTTAAGTTAGGCGGCGTTGCCGTTTAAACTTGTTTTATTACACTATTTTTACACTAGTATCTATACACTATTATTTACACTAGTTTATATACACTATTATTTACAGAGTCTGTCATACTGATTTTTAAAAGAATTTATTGTCTCAACACTAACACATTCATTTGGCAAAGCATTCCAGTTACGAATTACTCTATTAGAGAAGAAATGCTGACGACATAATTTACTAAAACGCTCACTAACGAGTTTATACTGATGACCCCGTAGTCTTCTATCGTTATTAAGTGTGAAGAAACTCAAATTTACGGAGTAATGCCGGTTGAGGATTTTATAGGTCTCTATTAGATCTCCACGCGTTCTGCGTTCTCTAAGGGTAGTTAAGTTTAATATTTTTAACCTTTCTTCATAGCTCAGATATCGTATGGCAGGTGATAATTTGGTAATCCTTCTTTGAACTTTGTCAAGAGCATTGATGTCTTTAACAAAATATGGATTCCAGACTGGTTCCGCATACTCAAGTATGGGACGAATGTAGGTCTTATAGATTTTTTTCCCAAAAAATTTAGGAGACATGTTTCTAAATGCACGAGACACCATGTAGGACACAGCGTTGGCTTTTTTTACGATTTTTCCAATATGGGACGCCCACTTCATGTCTGAGCTTATCAAGATCCCTAAGTCCTCCTGTGTCCGTACTGTTTTAATAGGACTATTTTTTAAATAGAAGTTACTGCAGGGGTTACTAAAGCCAACATGCAGAACAGAGCATTTATTTTCATTCAAGTCTAGCAACCAAGTTTCACACCATCTCTCTATAGTAAGCAAGTCATTTTCCAGGATGTCAATGCTAGTTATGGGATTGTTATAGATTTTCGTGTCGTCTGCATACAAAGAGACGTTGGACTTAATACACTTCGGCAAGTCAGAGATAAATATATTAAACAAGAGGGGGCCCAGAACTGAACCCTGAGGCACTCCACTTGTCACCCCGTATTCCGTGAGTATCCCCTTTCAATTCTGACAGAGCAAGTTCTGTTTGTCAGAAAATCCTCGATCCCAAATCAACAGCCTCCCACGTATACCATACCATTCCAGTTTTTGTAATAGTTTTTTATGACAAACTTGGTCAAATGCTCGACTAAAGTCCAAGTATATAATATCAACTGGTTCCCTTTTATCCATTGATTTTGTCCACAAGTTTACGCATTCCAGAAGATTTGACACAGCTGATCTGCCTGGCAGGAATCCATGTTTATTTTCTGTAATTATATTATGTTCAATACAAAAACCTGTCAATTCCTCCACTATAAATTTTTTCTAGTATTTTGAATACATGTTAGGTAATCTGTCGGTAATTTTGAGGTTAAATTTATCTCCTTTTTTAAATTGGAATTATTATGGACTTTTTCCAGCCCTTGGGTTTTTTCCCCTCATTCATGGAAGTTTGTAGTAGAGATGTCATGGCTTAATTATGGAAGTATTTTTGGGGGAAAACAGGGTGTGTACCATCCGGCCCTGAACTACAGTCAGTTTTCCCTATGTTTATTGCCTTCACCACTTTTTTCTCACTTATGTCAATATTAGTTATAGACACATCATTTTTGGTGTATCGGAACACTTCAAGTCCATTGGCGGCTCCTCCTTATAAGCATTCGGAATTCTTTTTGCAAATACTGACGCTATTATTTTTGGGTCACTAATGATGTCCTTGTTCTGACTCTTAAGTATGGGTGTACTAACTCTTGATTGAAGAGAGCTTTGACGTATCTGTAAAAATTCTTATTACTTTTGCTGTCTAAAAAGTTACGCTCGTAGTTTTCTCTTGCATCTCTTATACGATTGGTTAGTTCATTGCAACTGTCTATATGCTTGGTAGTACCTTCATCATTAGATCTTCTGTAAAGTGCCAGTATTTTCTCTTTCGATTTATTTCCTTCCTTAATTCTTGTTTTATCCAGGGTTTCTTTTTTAGGGGGTTTTACTTGATACTCAGAGACAAATCTTTCCGTACAGTTGTTTACTTCCTGCAGCCTTTGGGACCACATGGACCCCCGTGTCACCCAACAACCAAGCCACGAGTCCAGATACTGATTAATTTCTTCATAGTTTACAGCTATAAAGTTTGTTTTGGTTTTAATCTTGTCTTCAGTTGTACTATGTATGATCTGACACGTCGCAACAAGAACTGAATGATCACTACGACCAACGGGTGGTTCATGCTCTACTGTTGAGATAAATCTTGGTCAGATGTTAATAGTAAGTCAGCTGAGATGGTCTATTGTTTTGCCGGAATCGTGTGGGTTTTTATATGTTGACTAGACTGGTTGACGTATTATTCATGAAAATATTGGCGGCCGAGTTGTTTTCCGGAAGGTGTTGGATTAATCAGTCCAAATCAGGGTAGTTAAAATCGCCAAATATAAGTAAATTGTTGAACCTCGCACTCGCACCCACGAGTGCGGCCAGCATGGGCTCTTTGTTTTGAATGTTTACTTTTGGAGGCCTATAGATACAGGCAATGTTTAGTGATATTGTGCCGATTTTAATTTGTAGCCATATTGATTCGATAGGATCCAGTGTTAATCTTTGTTTATTATTACATGTATCTTTTGGCCCATAAACTCATCCCTAACATATATGCATGTGCCACCCCCTTTCCCAGTTTTGCGATCGTTTCTGTATATAGTAAAATTTGGTATGTTTCAACTGTCAGGTATTCTTGAGGTTAGCCATGTCTCGGTTATAAATATTACTACTGGATTTATGTTTTGAATAACCAACACAAACTCATTAAACTTGGCTAATAAAGAAGCTATGTTTGTGTAAAAAAACTTAATTTCTGTGGCTACTTGGTCTGATTTGGCAACTGGCTCATCGGGATTGGCATTGAATTTTGCTGCATTTATTCTAAAAAGTGTTTTCTTTTTCTGTCGCGTAGTTTGTTTGTTGCCTAAGACGATTTACTCTATTTATAAATACTGGGCATTTGGGGTCTCTGGCTGTATTGTAGCTATTTACAAAATTAGAGTTACTATAAAAATATAGTAAATTGCACCCTACGATATTTTACGATAATTAAATGATTTTGATAAAAATTAATTTTTATTTTATTCTTATTGAAAATTAATTGGTCATAATTATTTATTGGACTTTTTATTACTGTAAAGCAAACTCTTTATAACTAAAAATAATTTGTTTTTAATCCAGTTTGCTTTAAAAGCCTGTTTTTTTAGTTTTTTAAAGTATACTTTATTTTCTTATTTTTTAATCCCCAAACAACACCAAGAGCCTCGATTTTTAGTATATTTTGTATTTGTTAATACATATTTTATGGCCAACGGCTCATTATAAAATTCCATATGATAAATAAAAATTTCATAAATAACCCAACACGAAGGTCAGTAAAAAACCTTTTCTTCAAAAATAATTATTTTATTATATTATATTTGTGTTGTCATCGGCTTTTAACCTCTATACAAAAATTCAAGTTAATCAAACTTCTTGAAATTGGTGAAATTTAAGTTGTAAGATTTCAATACATATATATTATTAATTCATAATTATGTTTAATATTTATATCTATGTCTTGCCTCAATTTTATAGTTCCTTTTAAAGTAACGTTGGCAATATGATTCTTTCTTTTAGAGTTATGTTGGCAATTTTTTTCCCAAATTCCTTTTTCAATACATAAATAAACTCTTACCTTATTACAGGAACAATATAAATGAACTATGACTATTTGTCATAAACATTATAAAAAGGATACTAAAACTAATTAATCTCGTTTTCCCTTTGGGTTACCTGGAAATTTTCCCCATAAATAATGTCCAAAGCTGCCTCTAGTGTGGTGTTAGTATCGAACGTGTCGAAAAATATACTTGTTGACGTTTGTCGATTTTGATTGCTGGTTTACTTTTAATTGTCTGGATTAATTACCATTAACACAGGTATTTAACTTGATTTTTTTTTGTATTAACACTTTTATAAGCTTTCTGATGATTTAACTTTATATTTATACTGGAAACTTAACTTTGTTTCGTTTGTTTACTTTCTGTCAAAATAGTGAGGTTAGAATACTTTCTTTGTTGATGTTTGAGCATTCATTTGTTTTTATTAAAATAAACTAATAAGTTTTCGGTAGCAACTGAATTATGTGAATGATGCCGTTTTCGGGCGTTTTTCGCTTATATACTCATTGAAACAAATGAATAATTTTTATGAAAATGGATGCTTTCCAGGCCACTTGAGAAAAATTTCTGTTAAATTTTATGACTTCAATTTTGATATATTTTGATTTTCTTTTTATAAAACCCTATGTTTAATTCTTTATATTGGCCCTTGTTATTAAATGAAAATTATTATAAATTTATTTGCTTTTCATTTGGTATAAACAAATTTATGTTTTAATTTGAGTTTGTTTGCAAATTTCTTTTTTAAAGCTATTGATGCATGATAAATGGCGTACGTGACTTTTAATTATTTTCCAATTTACAAATAAACTTTAGGTTTTCTTTCCTACCTACTTTACAAACTTAAATATACATAATTAAAGACATCTTTTAAGATTAATATGATTTCTTAATAATTTATACTCATTTTACAATTCAACATTATTGTCCATAAATAAACGTTGTTTATTTACTATGATTACAAATGTAATTATTTGGTAACTATTTAAGTTTTTTACCCGTTTTTAATATCTAATTCTAGAAAATGAATGTTTTACTATACTGTTCACTATATCACTTTCTCTTTTTTTATTTCCACTATTTGTTATTTTTATGAAAATACAACACTTGTCTTTACCTGTCCATTTCACTTAATCTAAGTCACTTTTGAGTTCATTAAACAGTTTTTTTTTATAAAGTTCTTTGTTTTTGTACTTATCTTATCCTATTAAAACTAATTCTAACATCTACCCTAACTCAAATCTATTTATAAGGTGATAATAAGCTATGTACTTTTCTATCCCTTCGTAACAACTGTCATGTCTTTATTTTTGTTTTTTTTGTATATACTCAGTATATTTATGTCCTATTTTTAAAATTATTATGTTCTAACATTATTTTGTATCGATTTATAATTTTTTTAGGTTCAGGGAAGCTTTTGGTAGTGTCCTTTAACATTTTACTCTTATGCTCCGAGGCTTAATAAAATGATTTTCTATAAATGTAAAGATTTTGGTATGTATTCTGTTTCATTTATACACTAAATTACATTCTAAAGCTATATTATGTTTTCTTATGTAATTTTACATCTTTTCCCTTTATTTAGAACCATTTTTACTTATGAAAATCCCCGTTTTTCTTATTTTTTAAACCCCTTTTAATATATTAAAATTTTCAATACTATTTCATTAGTGACTTATTATAATTTTGTTACTATATATATATATATATATATATATATATATATATATATATATATATATATATATATATATATATATATATATATATATATATATATATAATATATATATATATATATATATATATATATATATATATAAAATATATATATATATATATATATATATATATATATATATATATATATAAATTACATAAACTGGGTTAAGCTAATAAAAGCATGAATTTTTTTACCGGGCATATTTGAAAGTGCGGGTTCACAATAGAAAGCACCCAGCATACAAATTACTTAAAGGCAGTCATTTTCAACGATTTCTGTAATAATACTTTGCTGTTAGGTGTAATAATAGGTTAATATTGCATGTTCTTAGGTTGTTAGTTGTTTTTCATTGCAAGCAGTTGATATAAGGTCATTTTTATTATTGAAATGATTTACAATTTTTAAACTATTTTTTTTAAACTGCGTGGCACAAAATATATTATTATTATATTATTTTAATAAATCCTACTACCTACTCACCTACCTTTATGTCTTTTAAAATTTTGTTGCTTTATGGTCCCCTTTTGGCTTGTTTGATTTTGGTTTTAAGCTTTTTTTATTATTGGTTTTTATTTATTTTCATCTTTTTTCATTTCTTTTAGATTGATCTTCATTTTTTTTATTAAATCATATTTTATAAAATCTTCGCCAGTTTTTATTTAATTTAAATCTTCGTGAATGCTTTCTTAACTTTTTTGCATTTTTTATAACTATTTTTTCATGGATTCTTGTGTTTTTATTATTTGCTGCATTAGGGCACCTTATTTTACCACAACTACTGTCTTGTCCCAACACGCTTTAGAACCTCGTTTTTTACCGCCTTATCACCACCTTTTAATGAGATGACAGTAGAACGTAAAATAAAAAATGTATGCCTGAAGCCTTTTCAGGACCCTTTCCAGTAATCATCAAAGTACAGAAAAAGCTAGGATGATCTATCAGTAGCTATTTACATTACAAGTGCGTTTATAAAAATGATTACAACAACAATTGTAAAAGACTAGAATGACGAGATTGTAGACCGAGTCGTTCTAATCACATGAGTGTTGTAGTCATGTTTAAACGCACGTGTGTACAACATTGCCTTTCTTTAACACCTTTGACACTATGACATTTGTCACATTTTTTAAGTTCTAACTGTGGGAAATTTTTATGTACTTTAGACCCTGGTTAGAAACGTTGTTTATTAAGTAGGCCTTTGTTTTTTACGAAAACTCAGTTCGTCCTGTCAAGTAAATGCGAGTACTTTTTGTAGAGAGAACTCCATTCACGCTTGATGTAGAAGTTGCCGCAGTACGTTCCACGATATCATTATAACCGGAAAGGTCGCGATCAAAAAATGAGAAAATATACAACCCGTTTTTGACATGATGTGATGGCAAAATGACAAACAGTCAATGCAATAAAAAGTAGTGAGAGCCAAAACGGTCAACAGTCTAATATAGTACAGTTAGACCATCACTCTTATCATTATCATCATTATATCTTCAAATGATGTATTGTAAAGTAGATTCGTGACAGATATGTGACTCCTGCAAGACGTAGAGAATACTCCTCGATTATTTTTCTTCATAACTTAATTAACAATAAAATATATTGTTTCGATATTTTAAGAAAAATTAAATTTCATGTTTCGTCCCTACAGACTTGCATTAATCATTCCTATTTTTATTTACCAGTTCCACAAATAGACTTAGTGATGTTTTCGCCCATTCATATAATATGTAGAAACTATCAAAAAAGAAAGCAGGTTTTTGATATGTTTTTTTTTGTAGTTTATTAAAATTACGAAGCTTTTATTCAAATGTTAATTGTTTTTTTATATATAAGCCAAGTAATTGCGATTTACTAAGTGTGTATAATTGAGTACTATTTCTATCTATCTAGAGAGACCTAAATGAAGCATATTTTTGACGCAGCGAGTATTATAGTAACTTTTTTTTACCAAAAGTTATGCCATCAAAAACAAGTGAGGTAGGCCATAGGTGGCGCCCCTACTAGCAACATCAAACGTATGGATGAATTTAAATTTCTCGTCTCAAAGAACCCCCAAATCCCCAATTTGGTACCGCTGTAAAAAAATTATTACGAAAAAACGAAAACAAAATTAAAAGTTATATCCACTTTGGGATAAGGCAAGTTTACGTTAATTGCATTATTTCGATCTAAGGAATCTGCTTTCTCTGTCCATTACTTCTGGGACACCCTGTATAATTTTTTTTCTGCATTCATGTTTTACCCCAAAAATAGAGTGTGTCATTATTAAATTTTGTTTTTTTAATATTAATTTCATAGTTAAAGAATAATTACAAAAATATTCGAAAATCTAATACAAAAAAATGTTTAAAAAAAATATGGGTCTTAAAAGGTTAAGATATTTACGGTGAGGTTCCTTAATGTTGATTCCAACTTAAAGTTACTGTAAGTACTTTTTAAACATGTACCCAGTAATAAAAAAAGTGTTTTTAAGCCGAATTAGGTCAAACAATTTTCTTTTATGTAAACCAGCAAGAAGAGTGTGTTTATATCTTAATAAAAACTGTTTAGCACGTCTAATAATGTTTTAATTTGGAAAATTACTTTTTTAAGACACTATTGGGAAACCTTTTAAAATTTTATATTCTTTTTATACGAAAAAGCTAATGAATTTATAATGGTAGGGACTGCCTGGGGATTTGGGAGTTTTCTAGGACATCATTTTATGTGTGCTAAATTCTTCAGTGGGTGGTACAGAGTTCACACGTGGAAATTATTTTACAACGTTACAAACTTAATTTAAATATACAGGGTATTCCTTACTGAGGTGCTTATATTAAAGTGTGTGATTTCGTTATTGTGTAAAAAAATAGTGCTTTAAATATCTTTCTTTGGGCATCGTTTATTTATGACTTATGTTAACGCATACAAAATCATTAATTAATACTCTCAATAATGCACGATTTTCTGTTAATTAACGATTATAGTAAAGGCAACTAAATATACACGAATTAATGGCCAAAACTGACACAAAGCGAGTCCTGCAAAAGAATTTGAGTTATAAAAAATAGTGTTTCCCAATGCGTTTTGCACAATATTTTTTTCTAATTTTAAATATTATATGATTTTTTTTAGTATTTTTTCTAATTTTGACACTTAAAGCGACACTTTTCAAAGCTTACTGATGTTGGCAATTATCTTACTTTTTATTACCAGTTGTGAAAAATTTAACTTTTCGTTACTAGTTATGAAAACTGAGATATTTGACAACATCAATGAGTTTTAAAAGTGTTACTTTAAATGTCAAAATAAAAAAAAATATTTTGTTAATCACAAAACATAAAATAAAAATGGCAATGAAAATGTTGTGGCATATTCAAAAATTAATGTTCAAAATGACAAAATTAAGGAGTATATATATATATATTATATTATATATATATATATATATATATATATATATATATATATATATATATATATATATATATATATATATATATATATATATATAAAATATATATATATATATATATATATATATATATATATATATATATATATATATATATATATATATATAAAATATATATATATATATATATATATATATATATATATATATATATATATATATATATATATATATATATATTATATATATATAATATATATATAAGATGACAAATTTAGGGGGGCAGATTGTACATCCAAAAATATGAAAAAAAGTTCATATATACATGGTTCCGAAAATGGTTCGTTTTTATGATAGAGGGTGATTAAAGTTTTTTGTCTTTTATAGTTTATTTCACATTTCTCGAAAACTCGTGGAGATATTAAAATAAGTTTTTGTACACGAAAATGTATAAATATAGGTCACATTTACATGTACAAAATTGTTTTCTAAGGCACTTAGATCAGTGGCGTTCGTGCTGGTAAGTACTTATTTTTAGCGAAAAAAACTGTACGTCACTGGTTTTTTCAAAAATTAGTATTGCTCTCTTAAAGCCAGTTTAATTATGCTTAAAAAGTACCTCTTGGACTTTTTTGTTCTGACTTACCGTTTTCGAAATAAAACTAAAAGTACACTTGGCTTTTTCATGTTTTATTTATAATTTTATTATTTTATTTGTACTAATTGTTCAGGAATAATGTATTCGATTTTAACTTTAGATCAAATGCTGTAAATGGCTCTCCTCTGCGTTACTGCATGCTGTAAATCGCATTCGAATATTTCTTCTGCCCCTTCGAAATATTTGAGGTCTCCGGCGAAAACAGCTTATACGAATACGGATTAATAAATTATTTTTTATTTTGAAAACGGTCAGTCAGGACGACAAAGTCCAAGAGGTACTTTTTAAGCAGAATTAAACTGGCTTTAGGAAAGTAATACTAATTTTTGCGAAAACCAGTGGCGTAGAGTTTTCTTCGCTAAAAATAAGAACTTACCGGCATGAACGCCACTGACCTAAGTCCCTTAGAAAATAATTTTGTACATGTAAATGTGACCTATAATAATACATTTGCGTGTAGCAAAACTTATCTCAATATCTCTACGGGTTTTAGAGAAATGTAAAATAAACTTTAAAAGGCAAAAAACTTTAAACACCCCGTATCATAAAAACAAAGCATTTCCGGATCCATGTTATATATGCTTTTTTTCTTATTTTGACATGTAGAATCTGCATCCAAATTTTCCTCACACCATTCTGTTTGTTTGTTTTTTCCGAAAATAAAAAAATGTTAAATTTATTTTTAAGATGGCTTAAATATTGTTTTTATAATTTTCATTTCAATTGCTTTTTACATAAAACTAGGCATATTTAAAAATATGAGTCTTTTATTTTTAAGACAAATGAAAATATAAATCTCATATATACCACTTTTACCGACCTTGCTTTTATAATAAAAGCAAAGTATTAATTTACATAAAAATAAACGCCAACGCAAAACATCCTACATGTTGCTACCATTTTTCCAGGTATTATGTTTAAAGCTTTTTTTAAGGAACCGCTAAATAAACAAAAAAATCTCGTGCTTTTAATAAAAATACATAAGCTTATTAAAATTTAGCCTCTTTATGGTAGACTCAACAAATATTATTCTATGCAGGCTACCCTAATAAAACTACTACCCGCTGGTTTTACAAAAAACTATGATGAAAGTTTTAGTGAGTTGCATTAGCTTTTTAGTAGGTTAATATTAAATTTCCCTTTGATTAAATTTTCTAAAAACCTTTTTATTAAATAAAAAAACATTTTTAGTTAATTTTTTTTAAATTGTGTGGCAACTCTTTGATGTACGTTGTAACTTACCCAGTATTACACAACGCAAATGGCAGCTCATTTAGTAGGATGATGGGTATCGTGAACTCTCAGGATCATGTTGAACATCTTTTTTATTTATTATTTAAATTGAGCGCCATCTAGATTTGCAATATAGAGTAACGAATACTCAGTGTAAAACTAGGAAAAATTTCGACATCAGTTTAAAATACATAGCCAGTTGAAAGTGTCAGACAATGTTATGGTTTCAATAACACTAAATCTAGGAATTCCTTTGTCCTTATTTGTTGATTGATATATAATATTTTGATTAGTAATGGATGAAACGGTAATACAAAATGTTAAAAGATTAAAAAAGTAAAAACTCAAAAAGCTGTCGGCTGGTAGGTACAGTGGGGGGGTCCAAAAAAAAGGGGTGTCCTAGCGTGCAAGATTCCAACCCTTCTGGTCATCTGAAATAAAAAATCTAACGGATTCCCAATCGGTAAAGATGTCGGCTATTCGAAAAAAAATTACCTTTTTTAGCCGTTCTTAATATTAAAATATTGACTTTAATCTGCTTGGTAATATAAAGGAATGTATAGAAGAGAATTTTAAATAAAATTGCTTAATAGAACTTGAGATATCCTGCACGTCAGCTTGAAAAAAGTAGATTCGATAAAAACGCCTATTGCTCGATATATTCTAATAGAATCAGCTTAGACTTCGCGTCATAAAAAGGCTATAACTGGGTAAATAATTAAAATTATGAAACATTCTTTAAAGGACCTATTTTTAAATATCTAAACTTCAAAAATAATTTAAAAAAATGATTTTTTAAAAATTTTAGATCAAAATACCCAATAAGTATGACCCACATTTTCATTATATATCTTCATTGCAGTATAGTCGATTTAATAAAGCCTTTTCAAATTTAAAAAAATGCTATTTCTACATGTGTCATTTTGACAAGTGCCATTTCATCAAATATCATTCTTGGTGGGTAACCTTTTCGACAGATGGTATTTTAACAGATTTTATTCTGTTTCTTTACAGATATCATATTAATGGATGCTATTTTAACCAGATATTATTCCTAGATATTATTTCTGACAAATAATATTTTAACAGCTTATTTTTAAAACGGATATGATTTGGAAAGTTGTAATGTTTGAAATTGTCATTCTTATTGTAAAGAGTTGTCTTATTACCAGTAAGTATTTTTTTAAATTACTTGTTAACTACACAGCCCACAAAAAAAAGTTGAAGGTCCGAAAGACTCGACCATGACATTTTTATGTTTTTAAGGTCGCTGAATCCGAATAGGGGGTTTGACTCCATCAGGTCAGGGTCAAGGGCATTTCAAGGTCAAATCGCAACCAAATTTGATGGGGTCAAACTGACCACGGATGGATTCAAGGACTCCAACAGCATAAGAATAAACTCTTCAAATTTGGTTGCGATTAATTTTGCAAATTTGTCGTTAAAATAACCTTGATCTTGAGCTAAAATTCCAAAAACTTAAACAAAGTATCTTTATGTATTTGGGGTCGCTGAATCCGACCCCATCAGGTCAGGGTCAAGGTCATTTTATGGTCAAATGTGCAAAGTTAATCGCAACTAAATTTGAGAGTGTTTACTTATGTTTTTGAGGTCGCTGAATATGAATCCGTGGTCAGTTTGACCCCACGGGTCACAGTTACGAGATATTTTAAGGTCAAATGTGTAAAATTATAATTTTACAGATTTGACCACGGATTTGTACTCAATGACCTCAAAAACATAAGTAAACCTTATTCAAATTTGATAATAAATACTTTTGCAGATTTAACCTTAAAGTGCCCTTAACCTTGACCTTATGGGGTCAAACTGACCCTAGATTTGGATTCAGCGACCTTAAAACATAAAGATACCATAGTCAAGTCTTTTGAACCTTCAATTTTTATTATTGGGCATGGTAATTTTGCAGATTTGACCTGGAAATGCGCTTGGCCTTGATCTCATAGGGTCAAACTGACCGGGGATTCGGGCTTAGCGGTCCCAAAACCATAAAGATACTATGGTCAAGTCCTTTGGACTTTTAACTTTTTTGTAGGCCTGTGTTATTTGTTTTAACTATAAGAGTTACGGCCCGAAATTAATTAAAACTTACCAAAAAAGTACCATGTATGCCAAAACATATTTACTTATTGGTGTTCCGACCTATTTTTTTTAGAAAATATGCTCTTAAACTTATTTATAAAACTTGATTGTGGCTGTGTGCACGTAAGAATGTAGGAAATGAAGAAACTTTGTATTTTCGTGTAAAAGGTAAATTTTAAAATTTACCCTTTAAAAGATGAAAATGTGACATTATTTACAGTTGTTTTAATTTTAAATTTAATTTTATGTAAAAATGTGTAGTTTGCTAAGGTTCTATTACATATTATGTTGGCTCAAATTGCTACGACTCCGGCCTGATGACGAATAGCACTAATGATGATTTTACCGAAAGCGCTCTGCTAGGATTTTGTTTTAAATAAAAAAAATTGCACGAAAAATAAAGCTTCTTCATTTCCTAAAACTTATCGTTAAAAAGGTTTTTTTATTTCTAGAAATTTACCAATATAATTTTTAGTATAATTACAGTTCAAAGCCATTTGCAAAATAATGTTAGTAGGTTCATGATTTTTTTGTAAATAAAAGATACAATTAAAAAGCTTGGCTTTGGAGCCTTTTGTCGGAAAAAGAAAAGCAAATACAGCTAAATTGCCTGCTTTCTGAAAGTAAACATACGGCACCGCTAACAGCCATGGTTAAAATGTGTTTTTTTTTTAATAATGATGCAATAAAAATACGGAGAACGCGTAAAAGCTTTTGTCTGAAATAATTGTAAACTAAGTAAACTGGTACAAAAATAAAAACGCAAAACAATATTTTGTTTTCTGTATATATCAATTTAAATAAATAAATATTATTTGGCTTTCATATATTATACATTATTGAAAAAATGACCCTTTTTATATACTATGTTATGTGTATGTAAGAGTTAATCTATCTTTTTGGATAATTCCCAAATTCTAGCTTAAACAAAACTTAACAGGACCAGATATTTATAACAATTCCATATATTAAAGGAACTTCGGAAAAGATCCGCAGAATCGCGAATAAGTATAATATTTAAACGTCATTTAAATCACAATCTACTCTAAGAAGCATTCTTACTAAGACGAGACCAGACAACAATGATTTAAATAATGACTGTATCTACCAACTTCCCTGCGAGTGTGGTGAGCATACATCAAGGAAACGAAAAGATCAGTTGAAGTTAGAGTTAAAGAACACAAAAAACATACGGAACGAGGTAAAACGTCGAAGTCAGGGATTGCCGAACACGCTTGGTCAAAACAACACCGCATACAATGGTCATAAGCAAAAATCATTCATAAAGAAACCCACTGCAAGAAAAGAAAATTTAAAGAAGCTGCAATGATTATAAACAACCAAAATGTATTTAGCAAGCCTAGCATCGACATTCCGAATATCTGGCAACTGTTACTAAACCGTCAAAGGTCGGTCAAGCTTCGGTGAACAAGGGATAGTATATAAGTCGTAGCTCATAAGAATAGTTTTTAGTTATCACTTGAAAACGGTTGGAGATACATCACTAACCGAAACGTTGTGTAACAAATAACAAATAAAGAAAATGGAAGTCCAAGATTTTAGTGTTATTATTCGCAAATAGGTTGAAACACTTTCTAAATAAAAAATTTTTTAAGCAAAACATGTCATAATAACAGTTGCTTGCATAGATCCCATAACTTATTTACCTGATCCCGTATACGTATCCTAAAAACGGCAGAATACTTAACACTCATTATAAAGAAACTTTTGTATAAAACATTTTTTTGTATCTCTTTTACTTAGAAAACGTGGGGTCATTTTGAAATTAACAGTGATTTGATCTTGCCCCTTATCTCTTAGGTGGGCGAAAATTTTCAAACTTTAATTTTACTTATTTAGATTTGACCCAACAAGAGCGCATGATGCCTTTATTACTTTTTGATAGCACTAACAATTACGAAGATACCCTATAAAAGTGTCAAAAATAGGACACACTGTACATAGAAAAAATTAAGCCAAACAGAGGACTGGGTAGAAGTAAAATTAACGCCATTTTACGCACAAGTGAAAAATTCTGTTTGTTATTTGATATTTAAAATGTAAAGACACAAAAAATAAAAAAAAAATTATGTTTTGTTATATAAAAATATTCCTATTATTTAAAATTTAAAAACTACGTTCAATGGGTCAAAAAAATACCTAGATTTTCATGACGTTAAACTATTCATCCCTTTCTTTTAATAAGATTTTTCTACATCAACCTGTATATCCTTAACAAAGTCTAAAAAATCAACGGTAAAATAACTTTAGATTATCGTGTGGTTGCTTTAATTATTGTTCTTCTGGGCCTCCCAATAATATTTTTTATCTCCTGTAATCTTTGGGGTATTGCTTAGTCAAAAAACAGTTTAACTCGGACTTTAAAAGTAAAATCAACATCAAAGAATTACTTAGAGAAGCTTAGTGTATAAAAATGTGGTAAAACCTTGGAATATTTTTGCTTTTTTATATTATACACTGTATAGAACATTTTAAAATATTTTGGTTTTGGTAAATAGTCAATAAAATTGGTAAGAGTAATAATAAAATTTTGTAAATAAATAGGTAAGAATATAAAGGTGCAGTCAATAAATTGTTATTTTATATACTAAAACGTTTTAAATTTTTTATTGTTTAATGGAAATTTACCTAACAATTAAAAGGGCGACAGAAAAAATAATAATTGTCGCAAAATATGTATATTAAAATAAAGTGTTTTTCTATTATAAAAATTATAGAGTTGGATTAACCAATGCTCTAAAGGAATAAAATTTAAATTGCACATTTTTTTTAAGTTATAGCAAAGATAATATTACTACGGATAGATGGTTCATTTAAATGAGGCGCTTTGAATCAGTTCGGAGATATCAATGCTTCCGTAAATGCGAATAAAATTAAGTCGGTAACCCCTGCCCCAGCGAAACCAGGTACGAAACCATGTGCGACGTTGCCAATGTCTGTCGCTTGTATCTTATTCGGAATACGAAGTAGCGAAAGCGGGCGGCCTAAACGGGTTGTGTATTTTCAGTCGAGTTTCATCACGCCAATAGTGGGCCTGTCGGCAACACTTTTAACTTTCGTTCAAGGATTGAAATGCATAGCGCGAAAATCCTCTCGATGGACATCGGCTCGCGTTAGCCAAAGTCCATTAGGGGTATCAAAAATATAGCATTGAATGGTTTATCTTATTCGTAGTAGTATTATCTTTGGTTATAGCATCAACATGCATTAAAAAAAACGGTTTCAAATTTTGTGTAAAATAATTTTTCATTTAGAGAAAAAGAATATGAATATTAAAGAAAATACTCCAAACTAAATTTTATTAAAAAATAGTAAAAAAAAGAGTAAAACAATGTCCATTGGGAACAATATAATTAAAATAAAACCTAATTGTAAAAAATATAAATTTACACATATACTAAAAATCAAGGCTCTTTATTAAGATTTCTTTTGATGTTGTTTTGGGGTTAAAAAATAAATAAATAAATTGTAGTTTAAAAAAACTTACAGCCATCCGAACTAAAAAAAATTAAGTATAAAGAGTTTGTGTTACAGTGACACAAGGTGTAGTAATCAACTATAATTAATCAATTCAAAATAAAATTAAAATAGGAAATAAGTTTGTAACAAAATAATTCATTTATGGTAAAAAACGTGAATGCAAATCATAATACCTATAATTTTGTAAACAGCTACTAATAATACTCCGGTCAATCTAGACATTAAAAGGTACAGTTGCGGCCATAAAATTTCAGGCAAAATTTGACAATTAGTGTCAAAATCATTGATTTTTCGTAAACCAGGCTTTCACCTGATAATTATATAATATTTGAAGTACACAGTCACGTTCACAGGCCTTTTAATATTAATTTCTTAGCTGAAACAAAACAAACAAAGACTTGAAGTAAGCGAAATTCCATTAATTTATACAGAAAACTAAAATCAAATTAAATATCAACTAACAAACTATAAAACAAAAATCAGTATTTTATGATAGCTCCATTCTTTTCGATCACCAAGGCCAATCTTTTAGGAATCGAAGCGAACAATGTTCTAGTGTAATTCTTAGTCAAACTATTCCACGCCTCTTGAATTTGTGCCCATAACTCTTCTTCATTTGCAGGCTGAACATGTGTTGAATGGATTTTTTTAACTATCAGTCCCCATACATTTTCCATCGGGTTGACGTCGGGACTTCGCGATGGCCAGGGAAGGATATAAACCCGGTGTTTTTGACCAGTCGGTGACCCTTCGGGCTGTATGGACCGGACAGTTGTCGTGCTGATAGATAAAATCATTCCCATAGACATTATAGGCCGCTGGCAGCATGATATTTTGGAGTATTTCTTAATAAGAATTGGCGTTAAGTCTGCCCTGGATATGATGGCAAACGCCCACCCATCCTGCGCCGATACATCCCCAAACATTGACCGAAAACCTACCACCCTGTTTTATCTTTTGGGTGTATGTCTCTTCAAATCTTGAATTTGGTGTCTATATACTCGCATACTTCCATTAAAACTTGACTGGAAAACTTTTTCATCACTAAATATTACCCTTTCCCAGAAACGTATTTCCTGTGGTAGGTATTCTAGGCAAAATCCAACCCTTTCTTGTTAATTTGCCTGTGTTAAAAAGGGTTTTTTGGCCGCTCGACGGCATCGAAGCTCCGAAAATTTGTTGATGTAGCGCCGTGCTGTTCTGTCGGAGCCAGGAAAAATTGTTTCTAGTTTTGCAGAAGAGGCTGTTTTAAAAGGATTTCTTCGAACGAAGCTTATCAAGTTTTCGTTTTGTTCCTCGGTTGATATGTGTGGACGACCGCTACCTTCTTTTCACTCGTGCGAATTTCTATCATGAAATTTTTGTTTGATATCATGAACCGAACTCTTTGGCACTCCGACTCTCTCCGCAACAGATTTTTCTGAGTAGCCCTCCTCCAGCAATGTAACAACTTGAACTTTTTTGCTACTGATATGCGTGGCATGGTTCGAAGAACTTGATATATTTTTTGGACAATGACAGATTTCGAATTAGTGTCAAAAGTAAAGGTAAGCTGGTAACTGAAGGCTGTTTTACAACACGTAAAATCGTTACCCGAAATTTTATGGCCGTAACTGTACATAAATTTACACCAATGTAAAAGTAAGTAAAATTATTTAAAACATAATTTAAAATAACATTTCAAAATTTCCCATCGTTCCGGTACGTGGAAAAAAATACTCGAGGTCAAAGTTAAACAAAGGGTTTTTCGCGATTTTCTTCAAAGCGGTAAGTTTTATCGTAAAATTGTAGATCATAAAATTATCATTAAAAAAAGTATTAATACTTTTTTTTTCTAAAAGCCACCGTTTCTGAGATATAACAATTCAAAAAGTTGTAAGCGTCATCTTTGTTGCTGTAATATAAGTAAAAATATTTTTTATCGGTGATTCTTACTTAAATTTTAAATATATTGCTTAAACAGCCTAAAACGACGCCGATGTACTGATTATTGTAACAGCAATAAAGCAATTTAATTAAACAAATACAACTATTGTTGTTGGTGAAGATGTAGTTACTCGTATTACTCACTGCTTAAACTCCAACTAAAAAAAACATTTTTTTTAAACCAGGAAAAGCTTAAAATCAATTGAAAATATTTTCAGTAAAAAAAAGTTTATCGACTTTTGCAGAGTGTCAAAATTATGTACTATTTTTACACGCAATAACTGACTTTGATACGACATCTGCATCAGGGGTAAAACAACAGTCTTTAAAATGATTGAAAATCAAAATTTAGTTCAATGTGCTATAGTTTTTACAAAAAGTAATTCAACTTCACAATTAGCTTGTTTTCCTTCAACTTTAGTTGCTGCTTTACATTTTTTCGAGTATATTACCAAGTTCAAGTGTGGCTTGGTTATCAGCAAGATCCGCAAGATTGGAGTTGGAAGTTGGTCGATAATACATTAGAACCAATTCAGACTTTACTCCCACCTGCGCTGGAAAAGCTGCTAAACACAATTTTTTGCAACTGTAAAAAGGAATACAGTGCTAAATATGCTTGCAAAAAAGTTGAACTGTTTTGTTTTCTGGCATGCGATACATCGCTATTGACGCAATTCACTTACACCCAGGATGAAGAGGAAAAAGGAGATCAGGAGGACGAAAAAAAGAAGATTAAGAAGAAGAACAAAAAAAGTAATTAAAGATTATGAATCGGACGAATACATTTTTCTACTGTTTTTTAATTTCCATCGCTTTTATCAGTTTCAACCCTTGCGAATATATATAAATTTCAATTAAACAAAGACATAACAGACCTGTGGAATGGACCTACTGGGGAAACCACGTTAAAAAAAAACGCTCTAAGTACTCTACCTTAGAAGTGGCGTGAAAACGTGTGCATACAATGACGCTTACAAAACATTATTGACACGCTTTTTAAAAATAATTTTATGATTTTCAATTTTTGGTCTGGGGCAATTTTACGATAAAACTTACCGTTTTGAAGAAAATCGCGAATAATCCATTTTTTTACCTTTGACCTCGAGTCAATTTTTTTCCACGTACCGGAACGATGGGAAACTTTAAAATGTTATTTTTAATTATAAACAATTTTACTCACTTTCTGCTTGATCTAAATTTATGTACCTTTACTCTTATTTTTTGGTCTAATTTGACCGGACTATAAAATAATTTTATCATTTATTATCAAGCACTTTATGCTTTTTTACTAAAATTATTGAATTATTTTGTTAACATCCTAATTTATATTTTAATCTTATTTCAAATTAATAACTCACAATGAATTATTGTACTTTCTATCACTGTAACGCAAAGTCTTTATACTTAAAAATTAGTTTGTACTTTTTAGTTTGGATTGCTAGAAAGGCTTGTTTTTTAGGGTTTTTTAAAACTATCATTTATTAATTTTAGTATCTTAATTACTTTAAAAGCAGGCTCAACAAAATAAAAGAATTTAAGTAATATTTTAATAAATTATAAAAAGCGGTTTTATATTTAAAGGAATAATTCATAAACTTTATTTTAAACAAATAAGGCTGTTTATATTTATACTTTCTTATTCAAAAAATAAAATTATCCTTCTTTTTTAAATGCTAACTAAACAAAAATATTTTAAAATCCAAGTTTTCTATACAATTTCAAAAAGTCAAAAATCTTACAAAGTTTTAAAACATCTCGTTACATTAAGCTTCTCCTAATAATCTCCCCCACTGTTGATTTACTTTTATAATCTTGGTAAAATTGCTTTTTGATTTAACGCAAAAATAACACCCCAGAGATTAAGGGAGATAAAAAAATGTTATTGGGATGTCCAAAAGAACGGTATGTAAATTAAAATGAAAACCACAAGATTATCTGTGGATATTTAAACGTTGATTTTCTTTAGGGTTTTTTAAGCTTTTTTTATTTCTTTATTATTATTTAAAAATCCTTGATAATAATAATTTTTTTAATGGACGCACAAGAAATTATTTAATAGAAAGAGGTGAAGAGAACTTTACACTTACAAAATTTTGATTTATTTTTTGCCTTGTTAAAGAATTTTTTTAATTGTAAATAATTCAAATATATTGATAAAACTTACAAATAATTATGGTTGTTCTTATCTTATTTTTTGACTGTGGTGTTTTATAATACCAAATCTATATATATATATATATATATATATATATATATATATATATATATATATATATATATATATATATATATATATATATATATATATATATATATATATATATATATATATATATATATATATATATATATATATATATATATATATATATATATATATATATATATATATGTATATATATATATATATATATATATATATATATATATATATATATATATATATATATATATATATAGTTTAGAAGTGCTTTCTTTTCTTTGCCTTTTTAATATATTGTTTTATTATTTAATTTTTAAAGGAGATAAAACAAAATTTTCTAAATAAAATATAATTTTTAAAATTCGTTTCGGCCCCCTAGTTTCTCGAACGTCCGCAAATACAGGAAAAAAATTGATAATTACAAAAAATAATATAGTTCCTTATTAGTAAGATTCCATGAGTATCAGTAATTAAATAAACACACATTTTAAGCGATATAAAACGATTATTGTATAATATATTACAATTTAAATTTGTGTCGCTATGTTTTGTAATATATGTATACAATAATCGTTTGAGTGATCGCTTAAAACTGTGTGTTTATGTTGAATTTTAACACTGACTACTCATGGAAATCTCTACTAATAAGGTAACTATATTAATTTTTGAAATTAGTCACAGCTCTATTGTGTTTTTCTCTTTGTATTTGCAGACGTTCTGATGAAGGCCTCATACTAGAGAGAAACGTTAATTTTAAAATTATATTTTATTTAGAAAATTTTGTTTTATCTGCCTTTAAACCCAAGAATACTATATAATAAAACTATATATATATATATATATATATATATATATATATATATATATATATATATATATATATATATATATATATATATATATATATATATATATATATATATAATTTGCTAATGTGGATATATTTATATGTAGGTAGGTATATATATTTATTTGTCTGTCCACGTGATTCTGAAGTTATGGCTTGAGCTAAAATCATGAAATTTGGCACAGTGGTAGTCTTTAGTAGTGGCTAGAACCTAACGAAGCCCGTTTTTTGAATTTCGCCTCCAAGACAGAAATAGGAGCAAAAAAGTGTTTTTACCGTTAGCCGTACGGAAGGCGTCTTACGGAGACAAACGCTACTTAATATTGTCTCTCGCCTGGCGGAGACAGGCTTTTCATCTAGTACTATATAAAATGTTTCAGTTTTAATTTTGATATTTCCAGAACGTTAAGTGACGAATGCAAAAATTCTAATAAAAATACTTTGAGAATGTAAGTATTTTTCTTACAATACATTATTTTGGGATAGATAAAGTAGATATTTAAAGCTTTTTTTTTGTTTGCAAAAAATGGGTATAAAATCATCCTCATCGAAGGAAGCCCCCAGACTTTATATGTGAATGTAAAGTTGCATTAAAAACATTTTTTTATTTATTTATTTTTTAATTTTATAATGTTCAAATTGACAGATTACAAATGTCAATGTAGCAAGCCAATTTGCATAATTTTATAATCAATTTTATAGTAAAAACTAATGTCAGACCCCAATTTTATTTAAATTTACTTATATAAAAATATAAATCTTGTGGATTTGGCTAGGTTGATTAGGTAAGGTTACCACAAAAATAAACAGGCATATAGGTTGGTGGTGAGAAAAATAGTACGTATTTCAATTGCAAAAAGTTAGTGGCGTACTTTTTTTACAATTTTTTTCGATTATGGACTTATTAATTTTAATTTAATTGGGCCCAAAATAGGCCCTTGTTACTAGAAATAGGATTAACACATGTTAAGAAAATTGGCTACAGGGTATTTAAAATAATTACAAAAAACATTTTTTTTAACAACCTAACCCCAGAATACTGATCCATACAGAAGCGACACGGACGAATTTTGATGGTTTAGTAATTATGGTTGCATATACTACGTCGTCCATTACCGAATATGTTTAAAGTCCAATTGACAGTTCTTACTGACAAAGCAAAATAATTGTTTACATTCGACGACGAACTTAATTTTATTGTGTTTTAAGTTTTTGATAAATAAAAACTAATACCCACATAAATAATGACTAATAAAAGCAGTGAATATTATTGTGCATATTCTCTGTGTAATTCTCGTGCGGATCAAGAAATATCACATTTTGCTTTTCCAAAACATGAATCTAGGTATGTACCAATACTAAATTCAAATAGCAATATAAATTATTAACTTGTACGTCTTTTGAACTCCTTTTTTAATTATAGGTAGAATTTTTAAATGTAAAAATTATTTAATAAAATGTATTAAATACTCTTAAATTTATTAAAAACTACAAGTTTGATTAGTATGATTAGTAATTAAGTTCAACTTCAAGGGACCTATGATTTTGTTTTAGATGTGTAATTTGGGCAAAGGTTTGCAATAAAGAAGACTTGTTTGACAAGGGGCCTGCAATTTTACATAAATACCATAAAATATGTGAAAAACACTGAAGATAAGTACATAAATAAAGGTGCTTAAGGTAGTAAAATTTATTTCCCAACCTGTCACAACTTTGTTTAGCCATTTGCCGAAAAGATCTGCTGATGAAACATACAAATCTGAAGCCACTTGCTAAAGATTTTTGGGATCATGGGACAGACAACTTCAATCCAATCGAAAGGTATGAATGACCATATTTTCAAATACATTATCTTGTCTAAAACATAATTGATACATTGCTTGAGAAAAAACTCTGACGAAAAAGTTTAATTTTATCTTGTAAACAATTTCAAGCTGCCAAAACTTTTTAGTAGTTTTCAACTATTCTATGGATAGAATGGAAAAATAAGACAGTAAAATTGGCATTTTCATCTAGCCAAATTTGGTTACAGAGGTAAAACTTCTTCCAGTATGTATCGGAATATGTAGTACGAGCATATATTTTGTGGTACGAGTCATATATAGTATGTGAGAAAAATAATAATATCGGTTTAATCCCCTTAATTAAGTTAACTAAATGCGATGTTAAATGGTCATATTTGTCATATCATCTTAGACCATTGTAATAAATGTAACTGATATAAAAAGTGCCGATTAAATAAAAAGTCTAGCTTATTACTTGTAATAAACTTTGAAACCATTCAAATTGTATATTTGGCTTGGTATTAGCTTTGGGCCTATTTTTACCATTTCTTTAGTTGCACTGTGAAAGGATGCATGTAAGTGGACCCCAAATAAAAAATTTTGGTATGTGACAAATAATGTATTAAAAATTTGCTTAAAATAAAAAATGTAAAGAGTATTCGGTATTTGTCAGAATTGTTTTAAGGAATTTTGCAAAAAAAACTTAAAAAGTTTATTAAGAATTTCTTAGTTTGAAGAATAGGCTTTTTTGTCTCCAAAAGCAAATAAAATATGCATAAAAAGACTGCAGTACTTTTGAAAAAACTGTCTGAAGCTCCAGAAAGATCATTCACAGTAGTATTTACAACTCATAAAATAATGAAACCCTATGGATTTATTGTAATCATTTTATAGATATCAATTATAAAACACCATGCACAAATTTCAAATAAAATGTTTTTGAAATATCTCTAAAAATTTTTCAGATGTATCAAAATGTAAAAAATATCTAAATATTGTTTTTAATAAACATTATAATTTGTTTTTTTTAAATCATTTTCCCTGAGAGTAACTAGATTTTTTTAGCACCAACATACCTGGATGTTCCAAGTGCAAAAGGTTTTTATCGAAGAATTAAGGATTTACAGGGAACGAAGAGAACTCGACTTTTTTTTTAAAAAATGTATTTTAATATGTATTAATATACAACTATGTATGAACATTTTTGGGTTTATATTTTAAATTACCTTTTTATGAGAAAGCTAAAAAAAGAATTGATAATTGATAATTGATGTTTACAAAAAATATGTTTAAAATTGTAATTTTTCCCCCCATTATCCTTAAAAAGAAGATTTTCCAACTTAGATAGTTTTTAGGATTTAAATAAAAATTTTAAACGAAAATTAATAATATTTTAAAGAGCTAAAAAAAATTTTGAAAAAAAAAAAATAAAACTTCTTAAATTATCAAGAAATGTGTCTGGTTGGCACTTTATCATAAAAAGTATATTATAAGCTGCAACCAAGTATGATTTTTAATATGGAAACTTGGTACCATATTATAAACGTTTTTTTTTTGAAAATTTTAAATTATTCTAAGACAAAAGTTTAATTACTGACCTAAGTCGCATTTTAAAGAAAAGTTTTCAGTAAATTGCAACAATGTAATCCATTAAATTTTATCAAAATATTAAGAGCCCCATTTTGTCAAGAATATTGTTTATTAATAAGTCTTGGGTAATTGTTACTTGGAGAACTCCTACAAATATATTATACGTCTCTAAATTTAGAAAAAATTTGTGTGTGTGAAAAAAAAATGTGTTTCTAGTTTTTATAACATATTATAATAATTCTGTAAAGTTGCCTGACGAGACTCCAAACTAGAAACGAAGTCGGTCATATGCAACACCCATTCTGGTCCACTTGTTCCTATTATAGGTTTTTCCTGAGGATTTTTATCCATTGTATAATCCACATAGTTTTTGGTATGATAGTTTTTTAACAAGTCCACACTTTACTAGATATTGTGTAATTCGCTTTCTAGGTTTTATGTTTTTTTTTTTTAGTTATTTGTGTGGATTTTTTAGTTCTACTTTTTTTTGATTATAAATAGGTTTGTAAGTATTTAAAATATATATATTTGCCTTGATATTAATAAGCTACATTGCTACAAATATATAATTACTAGTTAAATTTTTAATCATAATTTTATTTTCTTTAAATACTTAGAGAAAAAAAAATATAAAATAATTAAAAATTAATGCAGTATTTTAAGACTATTTACTTGACCAGCAAAATTTAATAGGAAAAGTATTTCCGGTCAACGAACGTAACTTCAACAATATATCATATATGCTGAAAGAATAAATATATGAATATAAAATGATGACATGAAATAAGATTTTAGTCGTTGTTCATATTGCATATGACGAAATAAATAAACTAATGAAAAACGTGTTCCCCAACCCCGAAAACCCTGCCATTATCTATATTTAAAAATAAAAGGATTCATCGATTCTGTACAAGTTTCAATTTATCTACTTAGGACAATGGAATAAAAGAAATTTAAAAATCCAACCTCTACCATTTTCCTGTTGGGCAATTTTAGTCAAAACGAATCCGCACCATTGAGTTTAATTATTATCCCATATTTAAAAACATTGTTTCAACGAATTTAGAAGTTAAATTTATAATTTAATCATTTTAGCAAACACAAAATTTCAGGAAAACAATATAGAGACTCACATTATCGGAAAGTAAGCCAGTCTCCAAACAAGCAATATTTACTAAAAGCCCATTAAAATTCTTAAAATAATTTTTCATTGTGTACATCAAAATATTTTTTTTAAAATGCTATTAGTCAATTTTCTTTCAGTGTAACTGTATGTTTCAAGGTTACGAAATCTGACCCGCAGATCAAAGGTGCCAGTTCGTTCGCTTCTGTATGGATCAGATTCTGGGAAACCCAATAAGGGTTAAATTTAACAAGGATTAGCAGTTTAGAATGTTTAAAAAACGTCATTTCGTGACCAATGATTTTAGAGGCAACCTGTCTCGGACATTTTGTTAAACATTTTAAACCGTTGTAACTTACAAATTGTTAAAAGAACAACGGTTTGGGAGGTTTAACAAAATGTTAGATTTAAATTGCCATAAAATCATTGAATAACAATACAATGACGTTTTGTTAAACATTCTAAACTGCTAAGTCCATTGTTAAATTTAACAACGCGATCATCACTCGGCCGTATATCTTAGAAACTTTTCATTTTTGAACCAACATTTATATAAAAAATTAAAATATTTTTTAATAAGAAATTATCTCCTAAAATTTGACCGTGCAATTTTTGAACACCCTGTATGTATGATTCCTTAATATGACTTTTCACAAAAATCCACCCGAATGGTCGAATTTGTTTCGAAGTTTTGACCTTTTTGTTAACTTATTGGGCTGTTATTATTTGAACATATTAAATAGTTATTTATATGACAAGGGCAGAAAGCAAACATTTTTTACACTAAACGTCAAAATTGTGAAAAAAAAATATGGGGTTAAAAAAAATATAACTTTGATATGTACCTTTTTGGGTCACCCTGTATATTCCACAATAATTTTAAAATATGCTCTCATGGACCCACATATGACCGTGCTAAAAGTTTTTCCCCAACTCGTTT
>JAHBCN010004675.1:17500-61832 GCA_019359885.1 Listronotus oregonensis | reverse complement strand
TATTTATTTATATAAATATATATATATATATATATATATATATATATATATATATATATATATATATATATATATATATATATATATATATATATATATATATATATATATATATATATATATATATATACAGGGTGTTACAGAATTTGTCAACAAAACCCGGGGGCGGTTTAACATTAAAAAATAGGAAAAAAGATCATATAAACAAGGATCCGGAATTGCTTTGTTTTTGGATACGGGCGTTGAAATTTTTGCTTACCACCACGAACGCCACTGACTGAGAACATTAGCGAATAAATTTTGGACAGTTTGAAATTTGTTGTTTTATTTAAATTATGTATTTCTTTTAGTTATTATTTGAATTATTAATTAATAAAATTGCAAGCATTGTACATTATTTTCTCGTTTTACTTGGGTTCAGAGAATTATTTTTTCCTTAAAAACGAAGCGAGACTCAAAAAAAGTAGAAAGACAAAAAGTTGTATTTTTAGTTGCGCAATCTAAAAACTAACTGAAACCTAATAAAACGCAGTGGCGTGACATATTTTTCTCATTAATATGACCTAAGATACCCCGGGGACGCCAATGGAATAAATATTTTAAATGTAATTAATTCAAAAGATACCCATTACTATTGCAAACACACACCCAAATTTAAAGAAAATTGAAAAAAGGATTTTTTAAAAATTAGTAAAAATCAAAAATTTTTAAAAATTTCAACGCCCTGTATCTCAAAAACGAAGAAATTTCCCCGACCCTTGTTTATATGATCTTTTTTTTGCTATTTTTTAATGTTAAACCCCCCCCCGGGGTTTTGTTACAACATTCTTAACACCCTGTATTATATATATATATATATATATATATATATATATATATATATATATATATATATATATATATATATATATATATATTTATAAAAAAAATTAAAATTAACACAGTCTTTTTACAGTTTAAAAAGATAGCAGTAAAAATTAAAAAAAAATTAAAATCAACAGTTCTAATCTTACACAAAATCAGGTACATAATAATATTAATTTAAATAATATGACCACCTTGGAGTTGTGATACATTGCAATTATTAAAAGAATATTAATTTTTGGTCCATCTTTTTGGGTTAATTTTTATTTTATTTATATTTTTTTATTATAAAAGAAACGAAAGTAGATAAGATTTTACTATTTACATATTTGTTTTTAGGTATATTGTACACAGGGAAGTGTATGTTGTTTTAAAACGTCGTCTATACAGTGTGTACACACCAAACTTTTAAACTACAGAGCGAAACAGTTTTATGAAAATTAAATTAGTTATTTTATTTGTTAAATGTGGAAAACCTTTGGGATAGACGTTTATGCTTTTCAAGGCTTTCTTACAAAAATATTTGTAAATATCTGTTACCCTCAGAAAGGGTTATAATTTGCAACCCTTAATGGTTTTTCTATTGTAATTTCTTCTATCGCTTTTTTGTATTTTTGACTTCGTATATTACAGATATGCATTTAATTTTTTACCTGAAAACGGCATAATTTACGAATAAAACGCTTTAGGAGAAGTCTCTAATTAAGTCAAACCTTTACAAATCATTGGCTAAATTCCGACTTTACAACCCCAGAAAAAAAAACGGGGAAAAACATTGAGCGTTACAGGTTTCAACCCTTTTTCAAGCTAAGATAATTACAAGTATATTATTTTAAGAAGGCGTGGCAAAACATGAAGATCTATCCCAAATGACATGGGACTAAAAATATATAAATTTCAAAGTTTTATCTATCTGAACAAATCTAGTCATCCAAATTCTGGCCCACACCGCAAAAACATACTTAAATAAAGCATTTTGCTATTCGGCCGAGTTCTAAACGGATAAAATAGGATCTAAAATTACAATAAAATTATTGGCTTTGCATACAGTCAACGTAAGCTTTAAGCGAAAATTTTAGGACGTTAAATCGCATTTGAAATACGTTATATTCTGATATAAATAACTGTGTAAGTGTATAACTCGACACTTTTTACTGCAGTAAAATTTCTTTAACGAAAGTAATGTTGCTTTTGTAGTAAGCCACTAAAAAAACTGGATCGAGAAAAACGAAAGAATCCAATACTTATTTTAAGTTTCATCCTTATAAATAAAACTATTATCCGATGAATTATGATTTTTAAATGCTTCATATTGCACTGTTTTTATTAAGAATAAAAGTTTAAAAAATATATAAAATAGAAGTTTTACTGTCTAAAACCCTTTTAATTTTATTTAATATTATATTATAAAAAAATAATAAAAACTTTAGTATCCGCATTATAATTGATGGAATTTTTTTAATTAAATAATTTGATTTAAAAATTACTAAAAAGTTACAGACCTATTGTCTTAATTTTTCTATACCTTAAGCTTCTTAAACTTGGCGACGAATTAATAACTAGAATTATTTTAAAATCAATAAAATTTAAATAGGGTATTATTTTTGTACCAAAGGCCAAAAGCGCAATCCTAAAATAATTGTCTTAGCCGTTCCATGGTATCTAACAACTAGCTGAATATACATATGTAAATATGCTTCGGGTCAGGGTGCAAACAATATTTTACTTAAAAATAAAAGTATTTAACTAAGAAATATAACAAAATAAAAGCGTATTTTGTATTTGTAATATATTAAACAAACGGCCAAAATCCTAAGTTGCCTAAATAGCTGGGTTTCGTCCGATTTTCATAGGTTCAAACAAGCAAACTATTTATTATATGTGTATTGTGTAAATTATACAGTTGTTAAGTAATATAATTCGTAAGAGAATTTTTTTTTTAGTAATTTACGTTATAAATCCGGTATGTTAGATATACCCAGAGCCGGATTTAACTTTTTGCCGCTCATAGGCTATTATATTTTTGCCGCCCCAATATGTCAATATTTTTTTAATATCAGAACAAAAAATTAAGCATTATAAGAATGTAAACTACACTAGTAATTCTTATTAAAATTTAATAAATAAATTTAACAACAGTAAAACGTACAGCAAATTAAAAACAATTCTTTAAAATAAACAAATTTCATTATATAATACAATGTAAATTTGCCGCCCTAGGCTTCAGCCTACTCATCCTTTGCGTAAATCACCCTGGATATATCGTAATAAATTTTATTTTATACTGTAAGTCCGTTCTGTATCATTATTTGCTTTTAAAAATCAAATAATCGCATCATAATTTAAAATTAACCCTTTTTTTCGTGGCAACAGTCGTTGCAATTGTTTCTTTCAATAAATATTTATTACTTTAAAATGAACGTCATAAACGTGTCGGATGTACTTCGACATAATAATGTTGAAATGATATGAGGCAAGTGACAAATTGATTCCTACGAAGTCGAGAGCGAGGTATAAAAAGAATACCAAGTGTTTTGCCAGTGGAAGAAAGGGCATGGAGTGAAACAAATGGAAGCAAATGTAATGTTGGCATATTTTTAAATGTCTAATTTGATTCATAAAAGAAACCATTCCAGTAAGTATTGCTTAGCGATACTTACCGGCTCTGATAGTGTAATGACGAACCTACCGGACTCAAATTGATATTGTAATCGAAGGTCTACTAGACAGTATGAAATAAAATATTTGCCTGCTCTTAATTAAGACTTAGGTACCTACTAAATGTAATACATAATTTTATCACGGCTATGTGTAGGTTTTAAAGACTGTATATTAAAAGGCATGCTAGCCCCAAGCTTTTCTTCTTCTTCCTTCTTCAGTTTAGGCTGGAAGCCTGTTTCTTTTCGTCGTCTCTCTGCCTAATGCGCATCGCTCCATTGCTTTGGGGGTCTTCCTGGACTTTTGCGGCCAAATGGTGGCTTGTCTGACTATCCTTGTGTCGTCCATTCGTCCATTCGACTGATGTACTCGTTACATTCCCTCTTTCTACCTAGTACCCACTCATTATTGTTATCTACTTTACATGTTCTTCTTATATTTTCACTTCTCCCTCTGTCTAGAAGCGTGTTTCCAGTTATTCTGCGAAGTATTTTCATTTTATTTGTCTCTAGTAGCTGTTTGGTTTTCGCTGTGTCAGGACGAGTTTATGCAGCATTAGTCATGGTTGGTCTCACCGTTGCCATATAGATTTTTGATTTGGTTTCTATTTTAATATTCCTATTTCGCCATATTGTGCCATTTAAACATCCTGCTATTCTTGTTGCCCTCGTTGTTTGTTTCCTTACCTCCATCTCAACATCGCCATAGCCTGATATTTCTATGCCTAGATACTTAAATTTTATTTCTTGCTGGATAACTTTGCCTTCCACTTCCAGTTTGCATCTTATTGGTATTTTTGACGTTGTTATGAATTTAGTTTTTTGGGCAGATATTATCATATTAAATGATTTGGCAGTACAGTTAAATCGATGTAATAGTCGCTGTAAATCGTCTTCATTCTCCGCAACCAGTACGCCATAGTCGGCGTAGCACAGAATAGTAATTTATTGATCGCCCATTCTGTAGCCTTTCAGTAAATGTACACTTCTTATTATTTCGTCCATAATGATGTTGAAAAGAAAGGGCTAAGAGAATTACTCTCTCGAATACCACAGCCTACAGTTATTGGTTCAGTCAAAACTCCACTTATCTTTCCTTGAATCTGATTCCCTTCATATATTTTCTATGGTTTTGATAAGGTTATGTGGGATTTGCCTGTTGTTGAGAAGGTGTATAACGTCTATTAATCGCACGCGATCGAACGCTTTTTCTAAATCAATAAAACACATGTATGCTGGTCTGTTATATTCAATTGTTTTTTCTCTGATTCAGCCTTATGGTAAAAATCGCGTCTGTGCAAGTTCTACCTGATCTGAATCCTTGTTGTTCATCTGCTAAGGATGTTAAGCAATTAATTTTGTTTGTTATAATTTTTGTTGTCAGTTTTATTGTAGTGCTTAAGAGATTTATACCTCTGTAGTTCGAGGGTAATTTCTTATCCCCTTTTTTGAACATTAGGATAGTAATGCTAGTTTGTCATTTATTGGGTATTCTATGTTGATAGAGTCCTTTAATGTCAGAAAATCTTAACAGCAATTTTATATTTTTTTTAAATATTAAAAAAAAGAGGCTCTGTCAGTTTGTTGCAAAATTAAATTTAATCTTTACAAACCCGTTTTTTAAGTAATAATCAAACTGAAGAATCAATGGATATATAAATAACCTTTTTGTTTTTTTTTTTAATAAAATTAAATATAAATAAAGTAATGTTAACAAAAAATTTTAACTCTTATTGGCTATTTTTACTTAAAAACTCAGTTTATGCAACCCCAATATTAGCAAATTTGTGCATCTTCGCTAAACTTTACGACGTTATGCTAACCCAAAATCTGCATAATTTTAATTTAAAGCAGCCAAAGATAGCCTAATGCAATTGCAAACTAAATTTACATTGTATGTGTAACAAGTTAACGACTCGTTTTGCATACAACTTTATGACCATTTATGTGTTATGAAACATTGTTTACTTTTATTTTAATAAAAAGACAACTAAAAGGACAAAAAAAATATACCACTAGTTTAGGGAAAGTAGCTTATGAATTTTCGACAAGCTTAGGAGGCCAAGATTATAGAAAGAAGGTTTGTATATATGTTTACCTTAAACTTTAATGTAAAGTATAATAAACATGTTTAAAAAACATTTACACGCCAGCAAACACATTGAGCCAGAAAACAAATGACTCTAACCTGAAAAGCCATATTTCAGACTGACAAAAAAATAATAATATAATATGTGACAAAGAGCTTGGTAAACGCTGTCGAGCGGTAAAGGTTTATATTTAGGTTATGTTGTACCGGGTGTCCAAATGAGAAAGAACGTCCGCTGTATCTCGAAAACTAGTTATCGCACAGCGCAGGAAAAAACATATTTTTGGAAAAAGTGGTTAAGAGAAATGAGTGGAAAATAATTTCAAGTTTTTAAAACTCCCTTAAGATGGCGCATCCGCAACAGTAAATTAAAAAACCCATTTTTTCTCTAAAATTAGCTGGCACTAGGTACAATTTTGATAACATCAGAAAAAACTTTAAGCAATGCTGCATCAGTTTGGTTAAGGACTTTTTGTCGTATTTCCAATAATAAGGGCGGGGGAGAAGATAAATAATGTAACTTTCAAATAGCTCTATTTCCCACATCTTTTATCAAAATTGATTCAAGTGGGGTCTTGTTTAAAAGAAAATTTAAAGCTCTTTTTAATGTCGTCCTTTCGGTGTCGGCTAGTTTGTAGTTCACCAACTAGAGGGCGTTGTTTAAGGAAAACTCTGTTTTTCGAGATTTTCTCGAGAAATTTAAATACGACAATATGATTTTTTATTTTAGATTAAGAGAAGGAAAAAAACTTTGGCGAAAACCGCGTTTTGATATCTGCATTTGTTTTAGAGTTATTTTAAAGTAACCTGATTTTTAAATAATAAATAATATTTACAATTATTTACAACAGTTTTTGTTCTTCTTTTTATTTCCAAGACTAATTAGTAGATGCATTAATCTCGGCATTTTTATGTTTTTTATTGTTTATTCTGTTCTTTAGTGGATACAATACAAACTTTAACATAGTTTTCGGTATTTTTTTTTTACTTCACAGGTTTTATTTTTTAACTCTGTCCCAAAGATGTTTTTTTATCTTGGTACATTCCACGAAGGCCTAAGTACTATCGTACCATGGCTGTCTTTAAGTGTGGTAAGAGAGAGTTTATTCACATGAAACTTAAATATGTAGAGATTCGAAGGAGAATAGAAAACGTCTGCAGGCAGTAGGTTCCAAAGTCTAAACACTCTGGAGATAAAGAAACGATGAAAGTGAAAAGTTCTGGGTGTATTAAGTCGGACTCTAAAAAGATGCATAAAAGTGAAACTACGTGTTTCTCTGTTGGGAGCTGCCAGAGGAGAAATTATACTTGCGAAGCAGTGAAAATACCTATATAAGAGCAATAGATCCCCAACAACCCATCGGTGGGCAAGAGAAGGCAGCCTTTTCAAAGAGGGTCCGATTTGGGATAAATACAGAATATACAGATTAAAAGTAGAGAAATACTCTCTGACTCGAAAAAGAAATCCAAGCTTTTTTGATGCTGCTGAGTGAGAGTTAAGGTTATTCTCAAAAGTAACACCAACAAGATAAAATGACTCATTGTTCTGCAGAACTTGGCAGCTTGACTTTTTTCAGCGAACATGACTATGTTTTGGAGGTATTAAATTGGGCAAGATTTTTGGCGCCCCAATTTCAAATCAAGATTAATTCAAGGTCCTGTGAAAGAGACATCTGCATTGACCTGCGCTTGTTTTCCAAATCAGGCTTACAGGGTGAGTTAAGAAATTAAATATTGGAGTAAAGGGTGCCATTATCAGCAAAACTATGAATAGGATTGGTTGTGGAAGAGAGAAGATCGTTGATGTGAAGAAGAAACAGAGTTGGTGCCAGTACTAAGCTCTGGGGCACCCCAGCATTAATTTGGTAGACGCTAAAAGAATGACCATCTACAATAACTAATAAACGTTAATTAAATAAATGAGAAACTGGTGAGCCAACAACGAATCATAGATGGAAGACCGTAGGGAGAAAGTTTGTTAAGAATCTATCATCTCAGATCTGGTCAAAAGCTTTAATTATGTCAAGAGCAACGTTACTGTGTGTTATTTGACTGTAATATTCAAAATTGTTCTAACTTTACTTGTTGTTAAAAAATATTTTTAATTAATTGTTTTAAATATCATTATAATAATTCTCTACGTACTTTAGTAACTCAAATAGTTCTTTTAGTTATTATTAAAAAAATTTAATAAAATCTAAAGTATTATATTTTGTTCTTAAAATAGGTTAATAATTATGTTTCATGCATTCAAAGTGCCCAGAAAATTTTATATTTAAAACGTTTGCCTTGTATTTATTTATTTTTATTATTGGTTTATACGAAGCTGAAGTCAAAGCTTCAGTCGGAGCAATTATTTTTACAAAATATTGTTCCATAACACCTCGTATAAAAACACGGATTTTTATTTTACACTTTTTATTGGCTCAGGTTCACAAACGTTTCTATGGTAGGTAGGTAGGTAGGTTTAAAGTAAGTGGGTATAACACCCTTCCACCGCGACCTATCGGTCTATTGTGGCTCACACCCTTTTATATTTTTCCCACCAGGTCCAGACTTCTAATAAATCTGATTATCCTGTTGGGGGAGAAATCTTTCACCTCCCCCGGCATCATCCCTCCATGCACATGCACTCGGCGTCTTCCGCTAGGCCGATCTTGTGCATGTGGTTATTCAATATGCAGTGTCCCGTGTACAGTCCCACTAGAGTTTTAAGGTGTACCTTGATTGCTCCAGTAGTTTGACAGTACATTGTTGGTTCGGTGGACTTATGAAGGCCTTTGAGTGTCTGAGACCCGAAAGTCCATGCCAGTACAAAGATTTTCTCTTTGTGTCCAAGCTGATATGAACTGCTTGGCCACTTCATAAGATTTACCAGTGACCGGTTCCGGCCCTGTGAATTTTGTTTCCGCCCCCCTTTTGGCAAGAAGGTCTGCGGACTCATTACCCTCTAGGCCGGTGTGTCCAGGTATCCAAAGTAGTGTAACCTTATTTTTAAGTTTAGTCAGCGCATCCTTGCAATTCCAGACGGTTTTCGAATTGCACCGGCTGGATTCAAGAGCCTTAAGAGCTGCTTGACTATCGGAGAATATTTTAACTGTCTTACGTGTGCAGTGCCGATCAACCAGCGATCTACACACATCTTAATAGCAAATACCTCCGCTTGAAATATGGTTGTTTCTATGGTAACAAGAATGCAACGTAACTATGCTAACAAGTTTTACTGTCTTTGTCAAAAACTGAAGGCTTTAAAAGTCGAAAATACACTGGCCCTTGTGAATGTCCTTTACGGCCTTTATAGTAATGTGGAAAAGAATGAAAAAGTATGGAATTAGCCTTTTTCCTCTGAAGACTTAAAAAATATCCGCTAGGGGCAGCACCGGTGGGGGGTACAAATAATTTGAATTCTATACTGACAACAACGTAAAATGTACTGAACTAAAATCGAATTAACCGAAGATGATGTACTTGAGGCAAAATTAAAATATTCAAAAACACAAGATAATCTTTTCCGGGACTTAAAACGATGGGTTGCATGTCGTAGTTTACCCGCGTTAGGTAATAAAAATGTCTTAATTAAAAGGTTACTTAATTCAAAAAAAGACTATAAGTTTATAGTATTTCTTTGCTTTTTTCTACACAATGCCCTGATGGCTCCTTATTATATTACGTTCTAAAAAACAACATATGCAGTATAAATAAATCACAAAACATAAAGCTTTAAACAATCTGTAATAGACAATTAAATAGCTCTTAAAGGTCACTACCGGGAAGAGACTGAACCTGTACAAATTAGTAACAACTTGGACTACCACTGGGCTCCGTCGCGCACCCGCCAAAACCTGAAAAGGTAAAAGGGGGAGTGCAAAGGATACATTTATGTATTATACGTAGTTATGAAGTTGACATGTAAATATATTTAAAATGAATAAAGCTCTATTGTATGGTATGGTATGGTATGGTTTGTGCCACAGTATGAAGGTCCCGAGTTCGATTCTACCACTACTCCAATTTTTTTTTTTTCAAAACAGAAGCTTTTTTTCTTTTCAAAAGCTGTTTTTAATAAAAAAAGGTTTTTAGAGACGTGGCAAAATCGAACTCGGGACCTTCGTACTGCGGGACAAACGTGATATAATAAGGAGCCATCAGGGCATTCAGGCAAGCAAAGAAATTCTATAAACTTACAGGCTATTTATGAATTAAGTAACCTTTTAAATAATACATTTTTATTACCTAACGCGGGTAAACTACGACATGCAACCCATCGTTTTAAGTCTCTTGTGTTTATAAAATATTCTAATTTTGCCCCAAGTACATCATCTTCGGTTAATTCGATTTTAGTTCAGTACATTTTACGTTGTTGTCAACATAGAATTCAAATTATTTGTACCCCCCAGCGGTGCTGCCCCTAGCGGATATTTTTTAAGTCTTCAGAGGAAAAAGGCTAATTAGCTTAAAGATTTTTTTTTATACAGGATACAAGAGAAGTGCAAAATAGATGACCCATGCGCTCTCAGGACACTACACACTAAATTAATAACTTCCCACATTTCTATAAACTAAACAAATATTTTTAACATCCATAACAATATAAATTATTGTGAGACTTTGTATTTCGTGCAAATTTTTATTAAAAAAAAATTATCTCCAATAACAATCCGGAAATTTTACACTGGTTTAGGTACGTGGATGACTGCTTGTGCTTTTTGGACTGTGATGAGAATGGTGCTCAAACCCTCTTACAAAAAATTAACAACATTCATTCTAAAATCTCATTTACTTTGGAAATAGAAGATAATAATAAAATCAATTTTCTAGACATAACTATACAAAAAGTTTCGAACAATCTCTCTTTTCTATATACAGGAAACCTTCTCAAACAGACCATATAATTTCTGAAACCTCTAACCACCCCATGCAGCATAAATTAGCAGCATTTCATTGTTATATAAATAGACTTCTTAACATTCCTATGTCAAAAGAAAACTACTTAAATGAGATTAACATTCTTAAACAAATTGCTTACAATAATAATTTTGATCCTAAAATCGTCAACAGATTAATAGAAAAAAACAAAATTAAGAAAATCAGAAAAGAAATTTTTCCTACAGTTCCTGACAACACGAAATCAGTTAAATACATTGCTATCCCAGTCACTAATGAGGTTGTCAACGGGAAGGTCACTAAGTGCTTTAAAGATCATTTTCAGAATATTCAAATTTCCTATAGAACCTAACTAAATTTAGGATCTCAATTGGTTAACTCAAAAGATAAAATAGATAAACTCTCAAAAAGTGGCATATATCTTCTAAATTGTGACTCTTGTAATAGCTCTTATAATGGTAGAACGGCTTTTGCACACATTTAAAAGAACTCAAACACAACTTTAGTCCACAAAAAAATTCAAAAATCTTGCACAATACTACATCTAAAAACTTTAATAGACTAGATTTTCTCGAAGACATAGAAATAAACAAAGAGCTTAATACCAACAACTTATGTCTTAACACTCAATTTAACCTTAATAGATCTTTTTTACCTTTACATAGTCGTCTTATGAACTAAATCACTCGATGATGAAAAAACAACTTACGCTTTAGCCCCATTTTTGGGAGATCCAACGTTCTTGTTCTTTGCATATTACATGATTTCCATATTCTTTTCAACAATTCAATTTATTAAAAACAATCTTTTTGACCCAAACATAACAGTCAATTAATTTAAAGTTTTTCATTTGTTTGCTGCACTCGGCCTGCCTCCATTCCTGGGGGTCTCAAAGAACCTCACACTCCTTCTCCGCTATGTCCTCCTTATAACCACAATAATCCCCTATCAAACAACGCAACCGCTTCCTTTCTAACTCCACTAACATCTCCTCTACTATTTTCCCAACCTTGTGAGCTTCTTTGGTAGACCCCAGGGAATGTCAGGAGAATGAGTTAGGGACCTTTAGATATTAATTTTTCTTTTTCAAAATTTCTTCTTTTTAAAAAGGTTTTTATAAAAAAAATTTTAAATATTTTTCTTTTTGAAGTTTTTCATTTGAAAAACCAAATTTTCACTCTGTAACGTTTCTCAAACAAAACAATTTTCAAATTTTTCATAGTTCATTATAATTTACGTTTCTGTTTAGAAGTAAGAATTTCTCAGTTATATATTATGCCACTAGGTTAAATGTAAGAATAGCTAGTACCTTGTACTTAGAGCTAAATTTCGCCTAGTGCTGGCACCAAAACGTTTGTATTTATATGTTTCTTTTTTTCAAAAATTGTAAAATTATTAATTTTAATAAAAGACGTTTATTATTATTATTATTATTATTATTATTACTAAAAGTTTCAAAATAAAATATCTCAATCTGATTTCTTGAACGCGCCCCCCGGTTTTCATAAATATTTTCACATTTGTTTAATTTACTACAAATTACGATTTCTTAATATATTAAAGCTATAACAAATAATCATTACTTAAAATTGTTTTTTGATTCCATTTCTCTAACACAGCCTTTAAACATAATAATTTTACAGTTCTTAACAACCACACTCTAAACAACCTCGGAGTAGTACTTCCTTTTCTATACCCTTTAAAATGATTGTCTATCCTTTTTTATACGTCAGTACAACTGGTTCCTAACCTAACATAATCACATGTTCGTCTTTCCACAAAATGGTATAGTTTTTTAAATTTTTTAAATTTCACCCTTTAATAAGGGAAAATGTAACAAATATTAATGTTGTTTGACTTTTATTTTAAATTTGTGTAATAATGTGATATTTTATTGAAGCCCTCTAAATGTTTTGTTGGCTCAAATTTGCTGCGGCTCCTGCTTGACGACGAGTAAGTTTTGAACTTTTACTTTCTTTTGCTTTTTCTTTTCCATACCAAGTCTACTAAATTCATCACTTCACATTGATATACTATATTTAATGTTTAATTTCACGCAAAATAAATTTTAAAATATAAAAAAAAAATAAATAAAAAATCACTAAAATACAGTTTTTTTGAAAATTTCCCTTAAAATATTCCAACAAAATTTTTCAATCTTTCTTTTAAAGTTCAGTTCTTGCTTGTAGATAGCACTGATGATGGTTTTACCGAAAGCGCTCTGCTAGGATTTTTTTAATAAAAATTTGCACGAAATACAAAGTCTCTTCATTTCCTAAATTCTTATGTGCACACAGCCACAACCAAGTTTCATTTATAAATTATTGTGTTAACTATATTTCTACCTTGTATGTCAGAAAAGATATAACCTTCAGTACGTAGTCTTCGTGCTTTTCCTCAATATCGGCAAGTTTATGCTTCCTTTATGGAGAGCTACGACATTACGTTAACCCGAAATCTGCATAATTTTAATTTAGAGCGACGAAATATGCTCTATGCTATAAGTGAAAGATTAAGTTACGTTGTATTTGTAACAAGTTAATGGCTGATTTTGCACATAGGTTTAAACCTAATTTTATAAAGTGCTATCACAAACGCATATCTTTATTTCATTACCGTCGTAAAATGTAGGATAAACATTAAACTTCGTTAGGTAAATTTTATTTTACTACCGGAAAGTTTGGGACGTACGGGAATGTATGCAACTATGTTCTCATTTTAAGCAATCATAGCATGTGAAGAAGCATTTTTGGACATAAAAGCGTCACCCATATTTTTATTATCCTTAAATAAAACTGGCCAATCTATTTAATATAGGGTATTTCAAAATTCAGTACAAGTATTTTAAGAGCGCATGTTTTAAAATAATACCTTTTTTCCTATAAACATGTGTCCTAAAATGCATCCCTTCCGAGCTACCACCATCGAAAGTTGCGTAAAAAATTATTTTAACTAGCTTAGTTTCGATCAAATATTTTAAACGGTAGTAGTATATTTTTAGCTTAAAAAGGTGAAATTTACGGTGCTAAGTAAAACATATTAACAATCAAATATTTTAGACATTGAAGACGGGTCTAGGTAAAAATGAGAATTATTTAAATTAAAATTGTTAAGTATCACGTACTTTAGTCTATAAAGTCAAAGTTAAATGTTATTATTATTTAAAGAGAAAATCCAACAACGAATTATTTTATTATTCTTAGAAATGCTTATTTTACATACACTGATGGCGAACCCTGATCTGATCTGTAAGTTTCAGAGAGTGGTAATACCACATCACCTAGACCTCAATAGGTCCTTTTTACTTTCTCTTGTAGGCTATTAATTTAATATAGAGTTAAGGACGTCTTTATGTGGAATCTCCCTAATTCCGGCTAGTGAAGGCCAGTTTGTGCCCAGCGTGGAGTTCCGTTCTTATGTAAGAGCGGGACAATCCCAAAGAATATGTTTTACTGTCTTATTTTCTTGTTTACAGCCTCTGCATATTTTTGTGTCAATTAAACCCATTTTGAATAGTTGTCTTCGTAGTCCGCATTGGCCAGTTAGAACGTCCGTTAATACTCGGATGTTTCTTCTGGACATACTTTTATGATATCTGTTATCGCTGCTGTTATCAATACAATGGTGGGGGCGGCACCGAAAGCTTTCGTTCCGCAGCCACCCGAGTAAGCGAGTTAGCGGTATAATTACTTTTAAATATGTTATGCCCCTTGATCCAGGTTGAGTTAATCATGTAATTTTGAGAGATATTAGTTAAGGCATGGTGACATTTTAGTACAAGTCCTAAATTAATGCGTGCTCTCTTCAGGGCGAGTAGCGCTTGTCTACTGTGTGGATTAATACATATAGTATTTTTGGTAATATTGCGACTCTTTATTTCGTGAGCCGCTATGGTTATCGTCGTCAGTTCGGATTGAAGCACGTTGGGTTCTTTAGACTCGCCCTTTTTTAATATTGCTCCTTTTGTGTTGATTGTTTACGGCTTGATAAAAACAAATCTAGCTGCAATTAAGTCCGCTCTCGCCTGTAGAATTAAAAGCTCTTTTTTAGCATTTTTTCACAGGTGTCGTCCACTTGAGCCAGTACCTACATTAGTATCTAGACCGACCATGCGAAGGCGTGTAAGACTCATCAAAGCCGCCTCCCTTACAAAAATATTAAGGGGATTAAGATCCAATATTACCCCCATGGCTCTAGTCGGTGTAGTTCTTAAAGCTCCTGTGATGTTTAAACCTGCTATTCTTTTAGTTTAATTTAACTAAGGTTTTGTCGTAATCTGTATTGTTTCGGACCACCACACTATGGAATCATATGTTGGGTCCATGGGTCTTATTATGGTCGTATGGATCCAATAGGCTGCTTTTGGAGAAAATCCCCAAGTCCTACCTGCGGCATTGGTCAAATTTAATATATGCTTTCTTTCTTTTGTTTTTCATGTAAGAGTTCCGTGTTAGCTTACTGTCAAAGGTGATACCGAGTTACTTGATCTTTGTTGAAAAGCTGCGTTTTGTATTAAAAACAGAACCATTTCTGTTTTTTTTTTTAATTTACGGATAGAGCGTATTCATCGCACTACTTTTTTATCGTTCTGAGAGCGTGTTGCATTCTTTCGCAGATTACATTCGGGAATTTTCCTGCAGCGAAATTACTACGTATGCTATCGTATATAGATTTTCGTTTTTGAATCGTCTTAGGAGGCTGTCTAGAACCATGTTCCATAGTAAGGGTGAGAGAGAGCCTTTTGTTATTTTGCTTTTTACCTTAATATCGACAACCTTTATTTCTGTTATTCGTTTTGAGAGCATATTCACTAATTAACCATTTACTGTTGGTGGGGTGTCGAAGTCCAGTGATCTTTCGATTTTGCTTAAAACAGCATCTTCGTTGACCTGCCTGTAGTGTATGCATGTTGGTTTGGGTTAAGGCGGCGGACACTAATATTACTGACAAAAAGTCAAATCAACCTCTGGTTAGCCTGATATCATTAGCTTGGACTCTACATACTTACACCAAAATTCTAACTACTGCACAATGGCGAAACAAGGGGTCATACGTATTCTATAAAATCACGCAGTAGCCTTCTGTAACAGTAGGTATTCTCTACAAGAAGAAATTACTCATATAACTAAGGACCTTAAGCAGAATGGTTACAGTGAAAAATTGATTAAGAAAAGTATCGACAAACATCAGAATAAAATAAAAAAATAGAACTTAAACAAGACCATTTATGGCAATTTCATGTATTAAAAAACTTTAAGAAATATCCGAAGTTCGAGTCCCAAATAACTATAAAATTAAAAAGGCATTTAAATTTCAAAACACTCCAAGACGTATTCTTACTAAAATAATACAGGAAAACTGTATATAAAATAAGGACTTTATCTACCAAATTTCCTGTAAATGTGGTTAGTATAAATTGGTAAAATAAATGGACTACCTAAAACTTGAGTTAAAAAACACAAAAAACATATAAAAAGAGATGAAATGCCGAGGTCGGGGGTTACCAAACACGCATGGTCAAAACAACATCGCATACAATGGTCGGTAACAAAAATTATGCATAAAAAAACCCACTAAAGAATTTTTTTAAATAATTCTAAAGAACACAAAGTATTTGTTTAGTTATCACTTCAAAACGTTTGAAGATACATCACTAATCGAAACGAATTAACAAATGACGACAATGAAAGTCTAAGATTTTAGTGTTATTAAAGCATGGACTCTACTGTCATTCACTTTAAGGGTCGAAATAAGTCATAGGAACCGATGTATAAAATCCAGTCCCGTACATGGAAGAGTGACCAAAAAAAGTAAGGTTAGAAAAACTACAAGGCGGTTACAGCGTCGGATAAAGAAAACAAAAAAGGAGATATAAAAAAACTTTAACGATTACAGTAACAGCGCAAAAAAACACGTGGTGACATTAAAGTTTATTACTCCAAAATTGGGTCCTAAAAGCATTGTTGGTACAAAATTGGGAAACAAAATTTCTTTTTAAATAAAAACATTTTACCAGCAAAAATATGTTTCTTTAACAATATTGTTTTGTTTTAAAAATGAGATGTATGGTCAAACTTATAGCCCTACCAAGGTGAAACAAGATGGCAAATTAGCCAACCTTCGGGAAATAATTGTTTTACTGTAATTAGTCACAGTATACGGTATGTCCGAAACCACTTTAGTCTCACCAAAACAGTCAACATCTGCAGAGAATAGAGTACGTGCGTCATGGCAACGTTGTCCAAAGCTAACAGCTGAAAGTGTGATATTAAATACCATAATAACTTTACAGGAATAGGCACTAACATATACAATATATCACAAAATTAGGTTCTTATCTAAAAACATTCACTAAGAATTCTCCACGATTGATATAGGAATGTGGACCAATCCCAGCACGCGTTCCTTCAAAAAGTTGCAAAGTTCAGAATGGATGACTAGCAGACATATGCGGCGATGCTTTTTAAGCATACTCAGATAAAATAGGTGGTGCTTATTTGTCCTTTAAATACCTGTAGAAAATACTTTTTAAATTTAGATATTTCGTATTAAATCGGATTCTTTATGTAAGTTAATTATTTATGTTAAAAGACAAGCAAGCACCATTTGGAAAATTTAAGTTGGGTGTATAATTTTGGCATAAATTAATAAGTTAATACAGTAGTTTTATACTAGTATTGGTAAAATAAGTATATAACTTACCGCAATATACTGCCATCCGCCGTTAACTCTAACCAAAAGAGCTTCTTCTTCCATAACATATGCCAATGTTCCTACAGGACTGTCCTGTGACATTCTCGTCATGGCTTCTCGAGTCCTAAAAGTTACTGCTCCAGGTACGATTGCTGCTGGTTGTTCTGTTACAGGATTTAAAATTGGAGGACTTGGTGTGGAGCGACCTGTTAAATTCCAGGTAAATAGCATTAAGATGAATATTTTGGGGATTAAAAATTTTTATATTTAATTTTAAGGAACTGTTTGTTGTAAATTGAAATTATAAAATAAAGTTGTGGCACTATATTTTGGTGTAAATGAAAAGAATAGTTAAATTATAAATATAATTAATAATTTTTTGGATATAGGGTACAGTAGATTACATATTTAATAAAAATGAACCATGTAAAATGCCAGATAAAATAAAATTTATAATAAATTTAATAATTTACTGGGTAAATCGTTTGGTTCATTTATACATAAATGCTAGTTCTAAGCCTAAATAGTTTATCTTTAATACGATAACAGATGGGAATTTTGCTTTTTACTTCTTTAAGCATTATTTCTAACTTTTTAATTCAACCCATTTTAAAATTTCAATAAGTTATTTGGCATAACCTATTTTTTAAATTGTTTGTACCCTTATACCTACCTACATTATGTAATTATTGTATTACTTATATTTGTTTTATAGACGCATTATATTTTACTAACCAACTTAAAAAAGAGGTTATCAATTAGACACGTATGTATGTGGTATTACTGGAACTGCATTATATTCACTAATATGACAACCTACCATTATTTATTATTTTAAACAAAAATTTTATAAAACAAAGTTGTTTATAAAATAACATAAAATTTAAATACAAATTAACTAATAAAATATCAAATATCCAAAAATTTTCTACATAGCTGCCTTCCACCTCGACACAGTTTCCGCTAACTTAATAAATTTATGGTACACTTTACGAATTATTCACGGCATTTTCAGTTCAGTTCTATTGCTTTTTTTCTTATATGCGCTGTTTTAAGTTTTCCGTGTTATATCTTAGATTATGTAAAAAAACCTTTTGTTTTAAGGCACCCCAAATGGAAGTCTGTTATTGTAAGGTCGGGCGACCTAGCTTGATGATGGATTGAACCAAACTTCCCTTTAACCTTTTCGCCAAAACAGTTAAGTTGTCCGACCAAGGCTGTGCAAGGACAGCCGTCTATCTATAGTGAATTGATAGCACACATATCACATCGTAATATTATAATAAATGAATACGTTTTTCTATGGTAAACATTTTTGAAAATGCCTTCACGAAATCAAAACACTGACAGATGTAATTAAGATGCTGATGTCAGATGGACATTTAGAAAATGACGTTTTGAAAGTATTGATTTTTGTATTTGATGCAAATAATTTTATGATATCACTTTTACTTTTGATAGTTTAAATTTTTATTTTTTAATTTGTATTTAAACTTTATGTTAGTTTATAAAACAACTTTGTTTTATAAAATGCGTGTTTAAAATATTAAATAATGGTACTTTCCTCCTAAAGCATTTTCATGTTTTTCTAATTTCTTAACACCCTGTACATCTTATCGAAAATTTAAATCTTCTAAATTAATTTTCTCGACAAGCGGAAATGTGTGTGTGTATATTATAAATATTTATAAATTTCCTTTTTATTCTTGGGAAGATGGTTAATAAAGTAAATGATAGAAGTTTATTGCAACTTTTTGGACGTAATTTACTCTGCTTTTTTAAGCGTAAGTATCTTAAAGTTGTGATACAATGTATTACATTTTTAAGATATTTACCCCTTATAAGGGGTGAAGTGGGGGGGGTGAAACTTTGTATGGAACCTCGTCATTTCTGAACTTAGAAGTATAAACATTGAGATAAAGGCTTTTAATTACGATAAATATGACATGTTTTTTCATTATTAAAATTAAATCCATTGGGGCGTTAAAATAGGGATAAAATTTTGTATAAAAAAATGGTTATTTTTAAAGTTATAAATATAGCAGTTGGTAATTGGGCTTCTGAATACCCAGAAAATTAGAAGATGCCAGCTAAGAAAAGATTTTAGAAAACTTTTTTCCTAAAAAAGCTAATGTGGGGTAAAAGTTTGTATGGAACTTTGTCATTTCTTAACTTAGAACTATGAAACTGGTATGTGGGCTATGGATTACGATTAAAAATGATCTGTTATAAAATTTTAGTAATGTATAGAAAATCGTCTTTGTTGAACATATAAATATGAAAGTTGGTAATTAGGCTTCTGATTTCCAAATTTTGGAACTTCATCATCTAAGGGGTTAAATGAGGTTGTATTAGAAATTCGTACTTACTTATTTACAAATGCAATTTATCTTAAAAAATAACAAACAATTAAATGTTACAACGAACTTCGAGTGTGTAAGGGAAAAGATCTTAAAATCTTGATCAAATTCTAGTACATGCACAAAACTTATAATCAAAATCTTTAAATAAATACAATGAAACTAATACTACTATCTATTAAAAAAAATTCCAGTGCTTACTTAATTAAATCAAAAAATTACGAAATAAAAAGATAATTGAACAGAATTAAATCGACTTTAAAAAAAAATTAAATTATAAAATATTATTTTTTATACATACACTAAATTTTCTTAACATAAGCAAAATCAAAAAGGTACAAAACAAATTAAAATCGAACAATTTTTTTGAGGTCGTTGGCAGCACTTAAGAAAAATACTCACAAAATATATACCAAAAGAAAGTTGTTAAGTGAAATATCTTCTCCGTTTTGTTTTGTATCAGACTTTTTGTTTCTATTTGGATTAAGTTTTATATTTGAATGCTCAAAAAAAGTTGTACGCCCCTAAGTTGTTTTGTACCTACTTTTGATTTTGTTTTTGTTGGAGAATTTAGTATATGTATAAAACATGCTATTTCATAATATCGGAATAATTTTTATGAAGTTAATTTAAATCTTTAAATAATCTTTTATCACCCATTTAAACGTCTCGGAAATAAAAAAAAATTACTGATTAATGATAAATAAGCCACGAACGCAACACGACAATATATTTAGAAATGCATAACAAAACTATATTTTTTGTAATTTGGAGAAATACTTTTGTGTTTTAAGGTCATATATTTGGCCTCAAATATAGATGTTTGGTTTATATGTTTAAAAAAATACACTTCTGTATATATTATGAAGAGGTAATTTACACTTGCCTTATTATAACAAAAAGTATTTAGGGACCTAATTTATAAGTTTTAAATTATTATAAAATTAAATAATTATAGAATTATTTAAATGCTGGACTGGTTATATTTTTTAAATTAATATCCAATATAAGACTGTATTTTAAGCAAAGTCAAATAGAATTTTTTAATTAAATTCATTTAAATGATAAATAAAAACAAAATATAAAAAATCTAACATTTAAGAAATTAAACAATAGAGAAGATATTTAAATTGGGTTAGGTCAGCGTCATGAAATTAAATGTATTTAGAAGGATTAAAGGGATGATTACGCAAAAACAAGTATGGCTTTCCAACCTATTAATAAATCTGGCTGTTTTATTTTATTGACTCCACAAATTAAATGTTATATATCTAATCATTAAAAAAAAACATCAAAAATTGATACCAAAAAGATTTCGTCAAAACGCAAAACAAAGTTTGTCTTTTTAAAATCAAATAGTTGGGGAAATTCTGTTTTATCCCATTTTATTAAACGGATAAACCCTTTCTTAGTATTTGTACAATATAATTTAATATCCTGTATAAAACTTTTAAAATATTAGTTTTGTATTTTTACATTATGAAATAGTGCTATTAACTCGCAGGGATGGATATAAAAACTTTTTTTAGAAGGGGTTAAGAGGAGAAATAAATTAATACTTTAATTCATTTGAAATAGAGTTACGTTTATTTATAATAAAGTTTAATTATGTTTAAGTTAATCTTAATTAAAATAAGCTCTTTTAGCATCATGTTTTTACAGCTACAATATTAATTAATTGTAGGATTACATTGACTATAAAACTAATTGTATACGTCTAATCGACTTAGCCAATTTATTTATGGTAACTTCTGGTTCCAAATAAATGTCTTTATACAGTTTAGCCCAATTAACCTTTTCTCACCAGTATAAGCTTAAGGCCAAACCTTAAATATCCCTAACATGGAAGAACTACGCTCTGTTGTTGCGACACGGACAGGAATGTTAACTTAGGTTTTCAAAAATGTATGCATTAGATTAGATTAGATTATTTAAGCGGAGATGGCACAAATTACCTCCACCACTGCAACCTTTGACCAGATTTATTTTTGGTTTCTCCTATTGTTCCATAGATACCCTTTGCCCAGGTCCGTCTTCTTAACTAGACTCCAAGTTTGACATTTGGCCACTCCATATATTTTTGCCGGTTTTGGCTTTTCCTCACCAAGCCTAGTAAACCTAAGCCTACATAGTGCTCACAGTGGCACCACACATGTACGGATATTTCTTCAGCCTCCTAACAAAACCTACACAGGCTATCCTTCACCAGGCCTATTTTTTTCCAGTGCTTGTTGAATTTGCAATGTCCTGTTAGTTGACCTACCGTTATCCTTACGACTTTACGACTGTGGCTCAGTAGGTTCGAGGTAAACTTGGCAGAGCAGGTCTTAATGAACTGCTTTGTTCGTCATTGTCCTGGTGTTTGTAACCACCAGTTTTGAAACTCTCTGTGTACCAAGCACTTAGATGCTTTGGAGGCCTGCCGAGATTCCACAGAATGGCTCAGGGCCTATCATTTCCATGGCTGATCCTCTTTTGGCTAGGTCGTCGGCCTCTTGTTACCTGGTGGCCCTTGGGGCCCCTGGTACCCAGGCTACCAAAAGTTTGATTGCCAAGCCGACTTTATACAGACCCCACTAGTTTGGAATTAACTTTTTGAGAACTGATGGCCTTCAGGGCTGCTTGGCTGTCTGAGTAAATGACGATGTTTTTTCCTTTACTCCTTTTCTTTAATCAGCACGGCACAATGCATTATTGTGTTTTCCCGCTTGGAAAACCGTGGCGTGCTGACCAAGACTTAAGGTTATCTTTTCTTTAGGCTTGTCTCCATAGATCTCCTACTCCCTTATTGGTCTTGGAGCCATCTGTATACCAGATATGATCGGCTTCGATTGGAGGGCCTCCTTTCCAGTCTTCCTATCTGGTATGACAATCCGAAAGTGTCTGTTGAAAATGAAACGAGGGGTTGACCTGTCCGAGGGCATCTCAAAAAATGAGCTGATCTCTTGGTCCCCCTCTATTTCCCATCTTGAGATCCTTTGATGTCCTATAATTGGACTTTGACCTCGTTTGAGTCTATAGAGTACCGCCTTTACTTCTCCCTGTATGTATATGTGGAGTGGCGGCAGGTTTAGCAGCACTTCCAGGCCTGCGGTTGGGGTTGTTCTCATAGCTCCCGTGATGCATACGCATGCTAGCCTTTGCACACTTTGAAGTTGTCTGGTTGCTACGGTCTGCGTGACCCTTGCCCCCCAGGCAACTGAGCCGTAGGTTCACTTTCAAATCGTGTAAGTAGCAGAATGACCATTAATTCAAATTTTTTAATGCAGCTTCATGTTTTGTTACTTCAGAATGACTCCAAGTATAAATAAGGCAATTACTTTGTTTAAAAGTCATTTAAGTCCGATATACACTAAGGCAAGCAAATGAAAAAAAAAATTTTAGACTTCCAATCGCTTGAATTGTAGAGAATGCGTTGAATGATGTTTTTTATCTCGCCATGTTGTACCCTTTACGATTTCTCACGCCTATTCTATCTTTGACATTTCCCGGTTTTTGGGTTTTTTTGTCTTTTATTTTATTTATTATTCGGTCATGTTAGCCCGAAAATTAGGGGTACACGGTGATCATTTATAATGTCCCCCCCTCGTAACTTTTTTGTTTTTCGCATTAAATAAAAATGTTAAATACAAAAGCTTTTACAAAATAATGTAAGCTATTTGCAGATTATATTTATATATACGGGGTTTTGCAGAAATGCGTGACAGGTTAAAGTTATAAATTTTTAAATGAACAGGGTGTTTTATATTGCAAATTTTTTTAAATACTATGTCCTATATTTAAATGTAATAGTTTTCGAAATATTTGCATTTTAACAAAGCAGCTACATTCAAAAGTAAATATTTCAAATTTTAGTTCTTAGGTGGCCGTAAATTAGGACGTCGCAAAGAAACAACAGTTTTGTTTATTACTGACAGTTACAGATTTAGTAAATAATTATATAAGAAAAAATAATTTATTCTCCAAATATTTATTAAAACAAATAATACCGTTAAATTAGATTAAAGGGAACTCAGCAGAATTAACCCCCGGATGCACGTTGTGGACAAAAAAACATTTTATCGAACCTATAAAAAATTTCAACAAACATCCAGTCTAGCGAGAAAGAAAAGAACAATGAAAAGAGATGAAAACAGTAATTTAAATATACTACTAAAAGTTGAAGAAAATCCAAACATTTCTATAAAAAATATCAAAAAGTTTAAAAGAAGAGCTTGATGATTAAAAAAATACCTCTTATGGGAGTATTTAAAATACGCTTGTCATAACGGGTATAAACCTTTCAAAATTAGGCCTACAACAAAATTAACGCCGAGACACCGACAAGAAAAGGTAGAATTTTGCCGAACTATGGTAAAAAAAAACAATCTGAATAATAGTTTCTTGAAAAATGTATTTTCCCACTCCTATAGGGAATTATAATTTCAAGGTCGCCAAACTATCAATGTATGGTATGCTATTTTAAATAACAAAATAATAGGTCCCCATTTCTTTAACGTTTCTTTAAACGGAAATAGTTATTTGAATTTCCTCCAGCAAGAACTAGATGACTATTTTGATGAGCTTCCGTTGGAACAAGAGAGGAAACATCGTCTTCCAACAAGATGGCGCTTCTCATCACAGTATAGTAACTGTTACAAATTTTCTTAACCAAAGGTTTAATCAATGGATTGGAAGGGATGAACCAATAAAATGGCCACCTAACAGCCCTGACTTGACGCCGATGGATGCATTTTTATGGGGAACGCTAAAAAATCGAGTAAATGCAAATACCATTAAAAACAGTAAACATTTAAAAAAACTTATTAGAACGGAAATAGATCCTGAATGAAGATTATTGCCAATCTATCACTGCCGCAGTAGAAAGGTTACGAAGAACTTCTATCAAATGTATTAAAGAAAACGAGGGCCCAATTGAGCAATTTAATTTGTATAAACTTCATGTTTTCTTGTATCGTTGTACTGGATATTAAAATGTTTTTAGTTTTGTTTCTTACTCTAAAATAGGATTATTTATATTTTTTGTATCGAAAAAATGTTTGGATTTTCTTTAGCTTTAGTAGTATATTTAAATCACTACTTTTATCTCTTTCCACTGCTTAACGCTATTATTTGTTTTAATAAATATTTGCAAAATTATTGGTTTTTCCCTTTCTGAATAAGGCTTTTTTATCGAAAAAATATTTCATTAAATAAATCTAACTATTTACTAAATCTGTAACTGTCAGTAATAAACAAAAATGTTGTTTCTTTGCGACCGCCTAATTCACGGCCCCCTAAGAACTAAAATCTAGAAACACATGAATGGGTAACGGACGTAAACACCATCTGCTGACCAAAGGGCGAAGCATTAGGTGAAATCTCTACAAAGTTAGTTAAAAAATTAACTAAAAAAATTTAGAATATTTACTTTTGAATATAGCTGCTTTGTTGAAATGCAAGTATTTTGAAAACTATTACATTTAAATAAAGGACATGTTTTTAAAAAAATATTTCGAATTTTTAGAGGATTCTAAACAATTGACAATATACAGGGTAATTCATTTAAAAAAATATAACCTTAACCTGTCAGACATTTTCGCAACCCCTGTATATATAAAAATATATCCTGCAAATAGCACATATAATTTTCTACAACTTTTTTATTTAAGATTTTTGTCTAATACGAAAAACAAAAAAATTTTGCATAAATTCCCAAGAGGCTGAAAATTTACACGAACGTTAGGGATACCATTATATTGAAATTGTCAAAAATTTCCCATCGATCCCATGTGTGCAAAAATTTTTCTACAAGGTCAAAGTTTGCGAAAATAAGTTTTTTTGAATTTTTTGACAAAACGGTTAGTTTTATGATAAAAATAGCTTAGGCAAGAATTGTAGATCATAGAATTGTCTACAAAAATTGTTCCTACACTTTTTCCCCCAAAATTTACCATATCTAAGAAAAAGCGATTCTAAAAATTATTAAAATTTTATTTTCTATACTAAGCACACGTTTCCACTCCACCTGTAAGGTCGTGTAATTGACGTGTTTTTTTAAGTGAATTTCCCTGTAGGCCTACTCCACAGTCTATTTTATTAAATCCTAGTGGAATAAAAGGTCTCCTCATTCAATATCTATAATACCTATTATGTAAAGAAGCGTAATATTACCACCTAATGTATTTGCATTTATATCAGCATTGCCTTCAACATGTTGAATAAACGTGCCACTTTATGGTGGTAAGATGTGAGGTGGGCGATGAAAAACTATTGATACTTCGTACATCATAGTTTTATTGTAAAACGCGCACATACCAAACGACGAAAAAATTTGTATGAGACGTTTTAAGGCAAATCGGCGATGAAAAAAAACTGCGAGACCCAATTGTAGCTTGGACTTAAAAGACCTAAGGCGAAATGCACTTATAATGCTATGACTAATGTTTGTACAGGGTGGGCATTTTATTAGGGTCCTATACATTTTCTTAGAAACTGCAGACCTTTGAGAAAAACAGTTCGGACAAAAGTTTCTTGGAATAATGTATGCTTTTAATTAATTCCACTTTCACATATTCAGGGTGTTCATTGTGTTGGCCACCGGTGTTCACTTCCTTATTTTAAATGGGAAACCCTATATATTACTATATATTTAAATAGCGCCTCCATAGACAAGTTCAACGATAAATTAAAGTTTTTTTTTAAATTTTTGACCTATTTTTAAATTAATACAAATACGGTTAATATTCCTTTTTTTAAATTTGTTTACGTAAAGAGAATTACAAAAGCCTATTTTATCTATATTGGCAGGAAATTTTTTTTTTAATTTTAAAAATGTTACAGCGTTGCCATGTTTTGTCTATCGTAAAATTTCTTAAGTTTTTTAAATGTAACCCCCTGTATATAATACCAAATCTATATAAAGAATTAAAAGACCTTTTTACCGATGTATAACAACAAAAAAGTGTAAGAACCATTTTTGTAGACAATTACATGATCTACAATTTTTGTAAAAGCTATTTTTAACATTAAACCAACCGTTTTACCAAAAAATTAAAAAATCTCATGTTCGCCAACTTTGATCTTGTATAAAATTTATTGCACAAATGAGATCAATGGGGACTTCTTACAATTTCATTCTAATGTTTACGCAAATTTTTAGCTCCTTGGGAATTTATGCAAGAGTGAATGCTTATTTTGACCGGATAATTATAATGTTAGTCGGTATGACTATTTTACGTTGAAAGATTAAAATTACTTTTTAAGGCATGTTTTGTTTTTACCTTTTAAGTTAAATATTTTAATAACAGGTGTTTTTAAGTAGGATAATAAAGTCTGCACAACATTCATTCAATATTTATGCACTAGCCAGCATAAAAGTTTTTAAATATTGACGATAAACTGGTTTAACTAAGTTACAACCTAAAATACCGAATGCTAGGTTCGTGTAATTTATTATTTACAAAAGCTAAAGCCAAGCAAAGTTGGGAGAATAAATAGGAGAGGTTTGAGTATGTCATTAACCAATTATATAAGGACAATAATTATAAAAACTTTTGAGTTTTATATACAAATATTGGTTTTCCTAATAATTAAAAGAATATATAATATTTGCTATTCGGGAGTATTAGGAGTTGTAGTCGTAAAAACAAAAATTAGCGGATTTCAGTAAATTAATAATTAGTGCACTAAAAATTTAACAGCATACACATACATTTTCTTTTAAAAATGGTATTTTTTGGATTAACCAAATTGTTAGATTTGTAATAAGCCTTTAGTCTTTAAATGGTTGTATGGTTTATATTAGTTGACTGTATTTTATAAAAAAATAATCTACATATAGGCAGTTATTGTTTTATATGCTCAATTGACTTTAAAATATAAAAAACCGCAAAGTGCATTTATAAAACAGTGTTTGAAAGCAAACAAAGGGCATATCAAGAATACTAACAGTGGTTTGCACCAGTGATACTTAGGTCAACCTTAACTTTAAGTGATACTTAAGTGTAAGATTTCGTTTGCACAACAGACACTTAATGGTTAACTGTCACTTAAAACCAAAACTAAATTAAGCCGAAGATTTCTTTGGCTTAAGTAATACTTTTGTAATTTTATAACCTCAGAAATAAAAAGTTTTATTGTTTTGGTGGAAAAAGCGTTAAATTATTTGTGTTTTGTATGTGAATTTTAAAAATTAATTTAAAATAAATATTTTAAATAATGACCTTATCTTTTTTTTAAGTTGGAGTTCTGCAATTGAGAAAATGCATTCTGAAAACTTATATAGAAAAATTTTTGTCCACTGCATTTTGTTTGTTAATTTTGCCGTTTTCGAGTAAACAAATCAAATACATGTCAACAATACGAAGTCAGCATTTAATACAATGATAGAATGGAAAAACCATTATGAGTGTAAATTTTAACCCTTTATCATTGTAACAGATTATAATAAATTTTGTTGGAAGAAAACCTTGAAAAAAATCAACAACTATCTCAAATTTTATGCCCTTATTTATTTCATTCACATTTATAAAATAAAATAATCAATTTCTGTTTCTTAGTAATTTATGGCCTGATAGATCAAAAGTAAAGAAGTTTAGCCTTTTTTTATATTTTTATCCAAAAAGTCCGTTTGTAATTTTTTTGCAATGTTAAAGAAATAACTTGTATATTTTTTGTTATTTTATTTTTATCATATTGAAGCGGAGTCTTTTCTATTATGTGCTTATAAGCGTGGATTATATTTAACAAAATAGTTTTTTCCCTAACTAAAAAGTTGGAGCTCTTTTTCCATTTTCTTTTTCTCGGTTGCTGCTACTCATTATGAATGCGTACGACAAAAAATTAACGATTACACAAATAAAAATCGTATTTTTGTTAAAAAATAAACTGTAAGAAACGAATTTAAGCTTTTTGGGGAACAAAAATTTAATTTTTTGTCAAATTGTCTTATTCTTCTTTAATAATAATGCGGCTCAGTTACCAAACATCAAAACTGGACAATTTTTGTTGTCCAGCATTTGTAATATTTAACTAAAAAAAATAATAAGTGTAACTTAGGCAAAGCTATTAATCGTTAAGGTCAACCTTAATACTAAGTGTTACTTAGTTATTGTGACTTTTTTAGAGTTAATGGTGCAAACCGCCGTAAACGTCTTTTTCTTATTGTTTTTTGTTTGCAAATATAATTTTAATACAAAAATTAGGACAACAATACTTAAATGGGGCTACTGACATAATTTTGTTTGGATGACCTTTTAGTAGATCTATTTTTAACGTAACTTAATTTATTTTAAAAAACAAGTAATGTTTAGTACAAAACTAACCAGAAACAAAATGATCTTATTTAATGCACTTGTTATAAAACACCCGTTTTGACATTGTATTTTCCAAGACAAATAAAATGTATACATTGTTATGGTATATCATAAAATTTTACACATTTATAAAACCGACGAACGTTGACATGCCCTTTTCAATAGAATTCTCTTCATAAGTGAAACATATATGGCAGTAAGCCACAGGACATAAATTTTCTAACATCCAAGTTTATAAAAATAGGGATATTTTTGCCAGGTTGCAATTTCACATCACCTCGGCTGTTTCGAGAAATAGAATGGCGCCATGCATGGATGCCTTCATTTTTCTTGAGTTTAATAGAAATATCTTTGACTATTCGCCTTTAAGGGAGCACATGTTAAAAATAGGAAGTATGTTCTCGCAATATCGACATGTCATTGGAAATGTTATATCCGGTAGAGAAAATACTTTTGGGTCTTTGAAGTATATTTAAACGGCAGAATATTTTATGAGTAAATAAAATCCAGTCTTCAAAGCACTTTATTTAGATCATAAGTCCCACAGATGAAAATTAAATTTAAAAATCCGAATATTAGGAATATGTGGTAGCAGACTAAAGAAACTAGCTAAAAAATATATTTTTGTAAAACTTGTTTCATAAAATCAATTTAATATAAAAAATAGGGCTATATTGATGTTTACTTAGCCAAGCAACAGTTTAAATTTAAGTTTAAATTTAACTGTAAAGTTTAATTAAAAAATAAGTATACAATGATGCCTAATAAAATTACTTCCCTCCCCTATGAAGAAATTTTATCCATATATATTCTAGGTCAACATTTAAAAAAATTAAATTTTTTGAAACCTATTTTTTTGTTAATAAATAATTTACCACATAAATAAATTATTAAAGCAATCAATTATAATTTTGTTACTTTACTATTGAAAGAAAATTTACAAAGGTTAATAATTAAAATAATATCCAAGAATTAAAATACTTTTAGGAGACTAAACCCCTATTGTAATTTTATATTTTAAATAGAATAAAAAATATTTTCAAATTGGTTTTAAAATCAAATATCATATTGTTCTATAAGTTAAGGGTTATACCATGTTGCTATTGTCATAATAACTAAGTAAAAAAAATACACAACGCCATATTTTTCTAAGGTTCATAGTCACATATGCTTACATTAACATGCTTTAAGAAAATGTTATGTCGTTTGTGATATAACTTTTAATTACAGACTAGGAAAAAATATTAAAACTCTTTTTCTATTTATATACCGGGTAATACAGCGGGCATGTACTAGCCCATTCTTTTTTTATTTTTAAAAAAATTTGGGTGATGCACCTGTCACACGCTTTTAATGACTAAATATAACCATTTTTTTTACTTTCGGTAAAACCAAAAGTAACCCTAAATTTCAAATTTTAAATAGCACCCTGTATATATTTTTAGTCTACCTGATCCACCTTAAAATTCTTTTTTCAACCACGTGTCATACTTGTCACTTGATTTTAAAATGGCTGCCAAAATCGATTTTTACCTAAAATTTTAGAATCCATGATGTGAAATTACAAATTATCAGCATGTAAAAGGTGTTGAGATGTGAAGAATAAGGTGTAAAAATATTTGTGATTTTATTTATTGTTATCTAATTTATAAGAGTTAGAGATAGAGGTGATTTTTAAAATTTTAGAAATGTATTTTTTTAACGCTTAATATCTTAGAATCCAAAATAAGTAACTCCAATTTTTTATTTAATGTAACTTTAGATCAAATATTTACTATTTCATATAATTTATTAAAATTGGTATGCACAACTGATCTTTTTACCAAAATCCAATAATAATAATTTTGACGTTTTATTGATAGTAATAGTCTTTTTTGCATTTTTAATAAAAAGTCAGTTCTTCATACTGGTTCTGATAAATTATATGAAATAGTAAATGTTGAATCTTAAGTTACATTAAATAAAAATTATAGATTCCTATTTTGGATTTTGAGATATTAAGCGTTAAAAAGATATATTTCCAAAATTTTAAAATTAACCTTTATTTCTAACTTTTATTAATTAGATAAAAAGTAACAAAGTTACAAATATTTTTACGCCTTCACATCTGAACGCCTTTCATTTGCTGATAATTTGTAAATGTTGGATCAGGTAGGATAAAATTTCATACAGGGTGCTATTTACAATTTAAAATTTAGGGTTACTTACGGTTAAAACGAAAATAAAAAATTGATTTCATTTCGTAAATAAAAGAGCGCCCTTATGACAGGCGCGTCACTCAAATTTTAAAAGTTAATTCTAATAAATAAATAAGTTATGGGCTCTTACATGTCCGCTGTGTTACCTAAAAATGTATTTTATTAGTTCTATACTTTATTGTATATATCATATTTTTTTTTGCTATTTTGCAAAAATAATTTAACGTTAGAATAAGTACTATTCCCAAAACATGTACGTCTCCACTATTATTAAGGTTATTTTAAATAAGAGATAAAGATAAGATTTGTCCATAAGTAATGATATATAAAAAAAGTGGAATAAGTTATTTTACAAATTAAATGTGAATATTTAATGTATAACGGTACATATATGAAAAATACATATTTAAAAAAAGTAAACATTCTTAAACAAAAAATACAGACCTTTTAAAAAAATTAAAGTAAAGAATAACTGAATAATTAAAAGGAATATGTATACTTATAAGTAAGTCAATATCTCGTGAATAATTGAATCAGAATTCTAAAACCTAAACTATGCGTATATGAAAAACTAGAGATTTTAAAATAATTTTTTAGAATATTTTAAATACCAAAATAGTTGTTTTTTGTACTCGCTCCAAACAAGAACTATTTTACGGACTCATTTCAGTCTCTACAATAAATATTTTTTGGACTTGATATTGGTCCAAATAAGTCGTCATGGCAACCTATTCCAATACAACAAAACACCTGAAACTATATTAATCATGATAAATGGTTAAAATGTTAGATAAAACAAAAAAATGTTTTTGTTACATCCAAAAAATAACGATTTTTAAAAACTTGTTTTTAAAGCTTTTTTCTGGGGAATATTATTTTTGATATTCTTTCCAGAAATTGGCTCCAGAAATTATCGGTATTGAAAGTTTAAGGAAGTCCCAAAGGCGATAAAAATTGGAAAAAACTTAAAAAGAGATGGTTGTTTTTTGAAATAAAAAACTTTTCAAAAATTTTTTAAAATTTGAAAATAATCTAAAATAGGATTTTCTTAATATACTACCTAACTGACCTTTATTTATTTTACAGGCTCCTTGATAGTTAAGACTACCCGATTTTATCGCTTATTTGGTCAGTAAAAATATAAATATTAAAGTTTTAAATTCGAAGTAAAATGTTAGAAATTTCCTTTTCAGATCTTTTCCAATTTTAAATATCTTTGATAGTTTCAGATATTAAAACTAAACTTCTGCTTTAATTGTTTATAATTTGCATTTTATGGGCCCCCTTTTTGGGGACTTTCCTTAAATTTTCTTTCATTATTCCGAATCAATGACTTGATTGAATTTTGAAGAATATAAAAAAAAATTTCATCCAAAAAGATACATGTTGACCGGAAAAATATTTGACACAATAAAAAATATTAAAAAATTTAACCATGGCCTGGGAATTTCTTTGGTTATAGTTATTTTCTTACATGCCATTTGATAGATTTTTCTCCGATCACCTCGACGCGAAGGAGTTCAGCAAGAAACTGGAGTGGGGAAAAGTCATTTTGGGAAGGGCGTTGGGAAAAAAAATTTTTCCCCCACGAGCGTCAGATAATACTAAAATTTATTGAATAATTATTTTTTAAATTATGTTTAATCGGGAAAAGAACTACTACAACAAAATTTAAAAGGGAATTATTTGTTGATAACATTTACAACAAAAAAACAGTTTTTAATATTGAAAATTTAAATTTTGCAGAACCTGTATTATTGTGGGTGTAGGAAGCGTTTATTGAAAGGCTTGATAAGGGTTGATTTAGCTTCAGGAGGGGAGTTGTTCAGGGTTCATTTTTTTATTCGACATATCCTTTTCTTGTGGGATTCATAATGAAAATGCCAGCAACCCCGTTGATTTCCACCCCCAAAGTGGGTTTGACATTGGAAATTTCCCTTTTTTCCAGAATCCGCTAACATAGTCGGAGGATCGACAAAAACAGGTCCAGTGTACTCTTCGGGATTTTTTAATTTTGGTATGCAGAAATTTCTGAAGGCTTTTTCCCCATTGAATTTATTCCCAACTTGGTATTTATGCCCCTTTGTTTACCTGGACAAAAACGTCTGTGTGGGGTATGTGGTTTTTCGAAAATTTGGCATATTTACGGTAAAATTGAAGAAAAGTCCATTTTTTTCATCGGACCCCGAAAAGACCTAAGGGCATTAATTGTCGGGAATTTTCACCACTGAACCAATTTTATTACCCCGTTCATCAACCATTATTTTGAAATCTCTCCTCCTTGCCCCCTTAACCCCAAAATTGGCAATTTTTATTAGAAAGGAAATATTATCGTGCTTTTCATGAATCTTGAAACTTTTTTGGGTTGAAAGTTTGTTTTTTTTTGTATCTCACTTTTGGGTTTTAAATAGTGATGTTTGTTGAAATAAACTTAAAATAGGTTCTTTTCATTTTTTAGGGAAATTTTTAAACCCCTAAATTTCCCTTGGGATTAGGTTTTATGTTTTGCAACCGCAAAAAAGTCGGGAAAACCTTCTTTAATATTTTTGTCCCCTTCTGGAGCACCAGTTTTAAAAGATTATTGATTCTCAATTTTTCACGGGTTTTGCTTAATAAATTCAAACTTATATTTGCCGCATCAGATAGAATCTGGTTCCTCATCGGAACTACTCATTTTAAATAATTATTTTGTGATTTTTATTTTAATTAAAAAGATACTATGACGCCTTTCATAAAAATGTTGTTTGTATTGAAATTCATTTTTTTTTTTAAAATTTCTTGTTCATATGAATGAAGAAAAATTTGACATGTGTTAAAACCACAAGATTTTATTGTTGCTTAATTTTTCAAATCCTATTTATTATTAGGGAATTAAAAATGTTTTTTTTGTTTTAGTTGAAATTGAAATTAAGAACAAACAAAAAGAGAATATTATTTTTTTCCCAAAGGCTTCGTACTCGGAAGAATAACCATTAAAATACATATAAACTTGCTTTACCCGTAAGATTTGATAGTTTTTTTTTCCGCACGGCGTGCAGAAAGTGCCCAAATTTGGGGGCCCCTCAAAGCGCGAAAAATTTTCCGCACGCTCGTAGGGAAAATTGGGTTAAGGTGCTCAAAATTGTTATTTTTTTTTTTTGGGTAAATATAATAGGCATAAATGATTGTAATTTATTTATATTGTTGTACCTGCCTTTTATAATAAGTATATTGTAAATGTATAATTGTTATTTGATGTATTTACTCGATCCATGGGGGTTCATGACGATATTTGACTGGGGTCCAAAAGATTCATCCCGACAAATGAGTCTAATAGCCTTTTGAAGAATTATAATATAGTTTTAAGATAAAGGCTGGTATAAATAAAATATTCTGGTTTACATTATAAATTTTTTATGGCCCACTTCCTGAGGCTCTTTAATGATGTTAGTCCCGATCAGTAAACCCGATTTTCTTTTTTTATTACTTTAAATAGTGCCTTTTCAGCTATTGTGACTTTTTTTAAAAAACAAAAAAAAAACTCAGTATTTTGAAAAAAAAAAAACGTTAATTTTATTACCTATATTAAAAAAGTGGAATGTTGATTAAAAAAAATTATTTAATATATATTAACCCTTAAAATTCACCCTACCTGAATATATCTGCTCTACATTTTATATAATATTAGAAAAAAGCAAACATTTTACCTTAAAGTAAAAAAAACACGTTTGATGCGTTTCTATTCTTTCTTAAGAATTTTCAAAAAGAAAAGATACCCCCAGAGGCGAAAATATAAATTACATCCAGTCTAGGAGAATAAGGATTTTTGTTTGCATTTTTTAAAATCGCTATTTTAAAAGGGAAAAAGAATTGCGCAAAGCATTGATGCCCTCATTTTTCACGAGCGTAATGGAAACGTTAATCTTGGTTGAAGGGAAAAAATTAGTAACCGGTGTTTGTTAAACAAAAAAAATGTATAATTGATATATAAAAACAAATTAAAAAATAAAGTATATAAAGCAATAAAATTGACAGGCAAAATTATTGTTTTTTAAATAATTTTGTTTAAAAGCTATTATATAACGGAATGCTATAAAATGCGAGTCCAGCGCTTATGTGCACGCGTTATACCGTTACAATTTATGAAATTTTTGGGATTGATTTATGTAAAGGGACCAACTCTGTTCACACGTTGTCGTGGTTGGGCCATGGATTTTTGAAATGGCCAAGCTACTAGCGAAAGGGGGAAACCCAAAACCCAAGCTAGATAAACACAAGGCTTAATTTGGTGTTGGGCATCCCTTTTTTTTGTTTTGAGTGAATGACATCCCCCCTAAAAAGGTGTCCCCCAACGTGCTTTTTGAGATACAGGAACCGAATCTAGCCAACCGGTAATGCTTTGGTGGTGATATTACTCCAGTTCAACGAAAGCGAGAACCGCTTATGGGGACAAAGGTGGCTAACAAAAACGGAAAAACCGCCTCGAAGGGTCCCTGAAGTCACGCTTTTCACAGGAAGGCTAACCATCCGACAAACAGGTGCTTAGAAGGATCTTGAATTCAAACAGAAGGGGAAAACCGCCTATAGGCGAAGGGTTCCTGGTTTAAAAACAGAAAGGGATAGGACCTTTTTTCATAGGGTGGGCCCGGAGATGGCTCAAAAAGAACATCTAGTTCCTGACAAGGCCCCGAACAAATCACTAGACGGGAGAGGCGACGGATCTAACCGTCTGCTCGTCAAAATTCTCCAGAAGACAGACACCAGAACACTTTTCAGAATAGTGCTCGGGTCCGTAAAAACGAAAAGAGGAGATAAGAACCTCTTCAATCTGGTACGGATTCATTAGAAGTCTAATCCTATTGGGAGAATATGGGTGAACAAAGAGATCGAAGTGAGGGCGTAAAACCAATTTTTAAAACCACCTAGAAAAATTAAAAAATAAAAAATAAAATTTGAGTCACCTGTTTTGGGTTTCCCCACGAGATGATCCAGCAGTTCACGCAGATGTTTGGAGAAAATGTTTTTTGTTAAAACATGTCAAATTAGTTTGGTCTGTTGTAAAGAAAACTTGAAAATACTAAATATTAAAAACCAAACGAAAAAGTTTAGCAACCCAAAAACCCCAGAATCTAGAAGAAATAAAAAAGGTTTTGGGCAGTTAAGGCCTCAAAATCGAAGTCAATAACGTTTACTGTTATGTTTCTTATAGATCTAAAAAAGGGCCCAACCCATTTTATTGCCTTGTTTTTAAGTATTTAAACGGTGATACGCTCCTGGGAAGATTTTTTGTGCTTTTTCTTTACTAAAAATAGGGAAAAGCAGCCTTTACTTTTCCAAAATATCCACATTATGTTAATTTGGCTTTTGCTTTTTGTAATTGTTCAAAAAAAATAAAAATTTTCAATTTTTAATATTATAATTTATATATACCGGGTTTCTCAAAGGTGTCCCTACCCTTTTTTTAATGGGAAAATGAATTGGTTTTATCATTTGTGCCTTAGCATTGAAGAGTGTCAATTGTTTTTGAGATTCCGTCACCGGAATGATTCCTCAATTTATCTATTCGAGGGTGATCATGAGACACCCATACACTTTGATTCTTTAAAATATTTAATTTTTATTTACCCAAAAGCCATGATTTGTTAAACAACCATTTGAGTCAGGGCGTTTTTTTTATCTTGACGTATTATGTCTCTTCCCGAAAAAATTCGAAATTATTTCAGACATAACTCATTTTTAAATGGAACATTTTTTTTGGTCCATTGGCATATGAAAAGTGATTTGTGAATATTTGTTTCCCACACTTGATATTGTCAAACCAACCCCAAAACCCAAAAAAGGCATAGTAGTTGTTGCTTATAAGAATAATAATTATATTATTATATTAATTATTAATTTGGGGGGAATTTAAATCAAAATCCTTTAATTTAAATAAGCAATAATTTTTGGTTTAACTAACTCGCTTTTTAAACCCATTTTACCCATTAACCATTAACGTTTTTAGAGTGATTTAACTTAATGATTAAGTGTGGGGTATAAAAATTATCCAAAAATGTTCTTTTAAATATCCAACGAGCATATCGTCCATTTGAAAAATTGAGTTATGTCTAAATAAAATTTTGAATCTGTTTACCTTCTAAAAAGACATAAAAAGTCAGATAAATTAAAACTTTTTTTTCACGCTTTGATTTCAAATGGGTTGTTTAAACGACGTCATGGCACTCTAATTTTTAAAATAAATTTAAAAAAAAAAAAATGTCAAGTTGACATAGGGGTTATTGATTTGGAATGTCTTTTTCATCGAATAGGAAAAAATACAGGTGTTCCTTTTTATAAAAGTTGAGATCATTTCGGTGAAACCGGAATTGTCAGAAACAATTGAATACGTCATTAATTGCATTTTTAAAATATATATCGACACGCCAAATTTCATTTTCCCATCTTCAAAAATAAAAAGTTATAGAACCAATCTGAGAAAAAATATATATATATATATAAATATATATATATATATATATATATATATATATATATATATATATATTTATATATATATATATATATATAAAATATATATATATATATATATAAAATATATATATATATATATATAAAAATATATATATATATATTTTATATATATATATATACTATATATATATATATATATATATATATATATATATATATATATATATATATATATATATATATATATATATATATATAAAATATATATATATATATATATATATATATATATATATATTGTGCTTATCAAGTTAACCGTTTATTTATAAACTAGCATAATACTCTTAATAGCCTTTACTCGGGCAGCAAAAGTATAAAAAATGGAGGAATTTATTAAGCTTTATAGACCCAAATCTTATAAACCCAGTCATGACTTTCAAAACAGATTTATTTTTGGATGGGTCAAGATAAATAACCACTGGATGGAGCCTGAACTGGGCTTTAAACGGGATATTGCACAAATAAAACTGGAGAAAGACTTACACTTTTATTTACAGGAGTGTTTTTTAACTTCTATATGTCCTAATTTAAAGAATATGTAGACAAGGGTTAATCTTTGTAGTTTTGTTAGCTATATTTGTTGTTTGCAGAAAAAAATTTTTTTTTATTACCTTAAGTTAATTTAATTTTTAGATATATTTAGGTTATTATTTTTAAAAACGGATGGATGGTGTCCCGAAATTAGTGAGAAATATTTCTAAGACTAATTGTACTTTTTAAATTATTAAAAAACAATCATATAAACATGCCTCAAATAATGCACCCATAGATAGGGCCTCCTGAAGAATTAGTCCCGTATGGCGTAATATCTCTAGATCTGTTGAAGATAGGCCAGCTAGATCTTGCATGTTGCACATTTTCCAAATTACATAAATTTTTTAGAGGCGTTGCATACAGGGCTGGTATAATATGCCCCAAATTTTGGATTCGTGCAATTTCAATAGTTTTAACACCAACCTTCATCAGTTCCACATAAAAAAAGGTAGTCTTAGTCGATCTTCGTATTTTGGCTCGTTTTAAAGTAAAATTTCTTTAAAATTTATAATAATATTCATTAAAAATAAATTAACGAAAATCCTAATTGAAGATTGTCAATAGTTGGCGATGGATTAACTGGTATTTGTTTTGACACGCCACTTCGTTGAACATTTTGTTTATTACTCCTAGTTGCTGCAACTAAAATTTATAAACTCATTATGCAAAATTCGGGAGCCAACTGGGTCAAATAATTAATGTGGTTCAAGCAACTAAGATAGATACCTGTAGAGATCTACCTTAGAAAATTACAACAGCGCGAAATGAAAACGAAACCATTTTAAAATCCTTTGGGCATCGCAATTTATAAGCCGTAGAGCTAGAATGTGTATAAGGGAAAACGGAGGTTTATTTAAACTCCTTTCTGAAAGACCAGAGCAATTTAAGTAGGTTTTACCATACCATAATCCAAAGCGCTTACATATATTTTTTTACAAAAATATGTTGTGGCAATTTTACTTGAAAGATTAATTTATTTCAAAATAAAATAAGCGAACAGTTTTTAATATTTTAAAAGCAAAAATTAAACATTTTGATTAAACAACATTGCAAGCCATTGTTTTAATTAAAACTACGTACATGGGGTAAACAGTAAACAAGAAAAAAGTAGATTTGTATGCTTTCGTTTTGTTTGTTCTTAAATAATCTACTGGATAACGCGACTCTATTACCCAAACTATAAATACAAGTTTGGTTTATATTGTAATAGTTAATAAAATACTTTATTTTATTAGCGTTGCATAATAGGCCACCTAAAAAACTTAATTAATTATTACCGTTTTGAAAAATAAAATAAAAAAAAATAATTTAAAATACCGCGCTATTTAAAAAAAGCCTGGCAAATTTGGATTTCCAAGCCAAATAAGATACTACGTTACACGGCATTTTAAAAATAAATATAATCCATTTACAATATCTGTTTGGGTAAAAGCTATAAGACAAATATATTTATGGCATAAATAAAAAAAATACTAGACATTTTATCTATGCATTTTTTTATTTTTTGTTAGTTTATAGGCATTAACATATATTTTTGCCAAAAAAATAAGAGACTATATAGGACCAATTTGTGGTTAGTTGTGGTTAGTTAATTTATTCATTGCTTCGTCTTTACCGAATTAGCTATTTTTGTTTGCTTAAAAAAGGTTTTAATTTTAATAAGGCCTCTAGACCTAAAAAAGTATGTATTACTGTATAATACTTTAAAAAGCATGATTTTAATTTAACAAATGAAATATTATTTTCTGTAAGTCAAATAGTCCAGTCGAAAGGGTGTTTCCCAAGTGAAAGGTTTGTACTGGGAAAATATAACGATAGTCATTGACGCGGAATGCAAATCTAAAAAAGTCGTTTTAAGGATTTATTCTGCCAATAAAAATTGCAATTGTTATTAACAAAAAACAAATTAAAAAAAACATTTTGATTTTTGATGATAATTATAACACCCTAGGAAATAGCGGAAATTAAAATAAAATATTCTTGAAGAGGAGGAAATTTTCGATAAAAAAGTCTAAACTTCCAAAATTCTATCTCCATTATTTATAACTCTTATTTAACGCTAAAAAGGGCCTTCCCATTTTTAGTTGAGCGCTCGGCGTCTAAAACCGAGTACGTCACACTAAATATTTTTTTGGGCTATTAATTATCAATTAAACATTTTTAAAAAATTATGGTGTAATCAGAACACTTTAAAGAATTTATTCTCGTTGACAATTTAACTTAAAGTTAATTTCTCAACAAGTTAGACAATTGTCAATTAACAAAATTGTTTTTAACTTCTGCCTTATTTTACATTAAAAAAAAAAATTTTTAACTGTTGTTTAAATTTTTGTTTTGAAAGTAAAGCCCTATATATATATATATATATATATATATATATATATATATATATATATATATATATATATACATATATATATATATATATATATATATATATATATATATAATATTAAAATTTAAAAATTTATTTTTTATTTTATAAAAATATTATAAAAAAATTTAATATTAATAAATTAAAAATTAAATATTTTATACGCGGTTAAAAATTAAAACTTAAAATGTTGTTCAAAATTTCTTTAAAATCGTTTTTTATTTATTATTTTATTAATTTGACTTAATATAACTTAAATTTATTTCTTTTTAAAGGAAAGGTTTGTTGAAAATTTTTGGGTTAATTAAAAAGCGAAGTTTTAAAAAAAGTTGTATTATTAACGCTTATTAGCAAAAATAAAGGAATTTTTGGAATTAGTTATTTGATATTTAAAATAATTTTCATTACAAATTAAAAAAAAGTGGCCGATTTTCGAAAAATATTAGAACTATCTTTACTTTAAACCCTTTTCCTAGTAATTATTTCATATCTTCTCAAAAAATGATTTACTCTGTACATTTAAGTTTTTAATTTTCTGAACACCGCGTATAAAAATGTTAAATGTTTATCCATCTACTCAAGAAGTAGCAATTTTTTTTTTTAGATAGCTTTTTGATAAAATCAAAAAAAAAAAAGTTTTCCTTCAACACCTTTCTTATATACTGTATATATATATATATATATATATATATATATATATATATATATATATATATATATATAGCATATTTGAGAGAGTGATATATATATATATAAAGGTATATATATATATATATATATATATATATATATATTTTATATATATATATATATATATATCTATATATATATATATATATATATATATATATATATATATATATATATATATATATATATATATATATATATATATATATTATATATATAATATACATACACACATATATAATTATATACATATATTACATACATTATTAATATTAAGATACTTGCTCAAAGGTGCAAAGATTTTTTCATTTCAATAACACGATCTTTGATCCTTTTTTACTAAACTATAGAGTCTTTAATGTTATCATCTCGCTCAAACACGGGATTTTTGAGAATTGAATGCCCCTACAAAATGTCCATTGGGTAAAGTCGCAACTCACGCCGCGATATTACGGGTCACTAAACCTATTTTTTTATAAAATTTTCGTTTTTTTTTTCATTTTCTCATAAACAACAAGAGCTACACAAAAAGGGTGATTGACAAAGTTGTTGGAAATTTAAATTCCTACAAAAAGGTCCAAATAATCGAATAGCTAAGACCAAAAGTTCTCGAGATATTTGGCCTTTAATTAATTTTACTACGAAATTTGCACAAATTATAATTAGTAGTATTAGTATGGTAAAATTAATTAGGGGCCAAATATCTCAAGAATTGTTTGTCTTAGCGATTCGATTATTTGATATTTTTTTTTAGGAAATTAAATTTCCAACAACTTTGTTATTTATCTTTTTTTGTAGCTCTTGTCATTTTTGAGAAAATGACAGGAAAGCGAGAATTTTATGAAAAAATTAGGTTTAGTGACCCGTACTACCCGCCAGTGTGAGTTGCGACTTTGCCGCCATGGATATTTTTTTAAGCATTTAATTTAAAAAATCCCGTTTTTGGCGAGACGAGAACATAAAATGCTGCTGAGTTATATAAATTAAAAAAAAGATCAAAAGTTTACCTGTTAGTTAAATGAAACTCTTCACACGCTTTGGGCGAGTACTTAATATTAATGTTAAGGGCTAAAACTTTCAGAAAATTTTTTTGGGGGTATTTCCAACAAAATTTCAATGATGTAAAAATATATTTTCAAAGAAAGATCCTATATATATATATATATATATATATAATATATATATATATATATATATATATATTATGCTATATATATATATATATATATATAATATATATATATATAATATAATATATATATATATATATATATTTTATATATATATATATATATATATATATATTATATATATATATATATATATATATATATATATATATATATATATATATATATATATATATATATATATATATATATATATATATATATATATATATATATATATATATATATATATATATATATATATATATATATATATATATATATATATATATTTATACTTAACAAGAAAACCCCAAAAATTAAAGTAAAAAAAAATTCTTTTTTTTATAATAATTTTATAAATTTGACAAAAAATGAAAAATTAAAATAACTTTGTTAACCTTATAAAATAATTATAAACAAGGCATTATAATTTTTTCAACTTTTATATGGATCTTATGTTTGTCTTGTGTTTGTATATAAGAAGGGCTCTACGACGCGAAAAATTTATACAATTATTTAAAAAAAAAATTATGTAATGTAGACGAAAGTTCAAAACAATTTTATTAATTAACATTTGTCCAACTTATTGAAAAATTAACTTTAAGTTAAATTTTCAACGGTAATAGATTCTTTGAAGTGTTCTAAATACACCATAATTTTTAAAAATTTTAAATTAATATTTAATACCATAAAAAAATATTTAGTGTGACGTACTGGGTTTTAACGCCAAGCGCGCAACAAAAAATGTCGCGCGGAGGCCCATTTTTAACGTTAAATTAAAATTATAAATAATGGAGATAGAACGAACCTATTTATTGAAAATTCTTTCGTCGAGCACTTTCTTTGCAATTTCCGCTATTTTCTCAGGGTTTTTTGGGTTAAATTCATCGAGAATCGAAATGGCTTTTTTTAAATTTTGTTTTTTGTCAATAACAATTGCAATATTTATTGGCAAAAAAATCTTCAAAACGCCTTTCTGAGATTTGAATTTTGCGTCAAATGAACTATCGTTCATATTTTTGAAGCCTTTAAACCATTTTTTGCAGGAAACACACTTCTTGACTGAAGTAAAGTAATTTGCGTGTAATTTAACTTGCAAGAATATTATTTTGTCTCGCCATTGGGCAAATTGGGGGCTCAGTTTTCAAAGGCACGAAAAGTTTTTTTTAGGATTTCTTTCTTTTTTAATGTATTTTCGAGTTTCTAGTAGCATTCTGAAAATTGTTTTTAGTTTTTATTAATAGGTTTTTCATAATTCTTTAATTTTATTTAATTTATATTAGATGCCTTCTAAATTTAAACAAAATATTATATGGCGTGTTTTTGCGGCACTGCACATAAAGGTTAACCGGCGGTATTTATTTTAAAAAAACCCTAAAAAGTAAGACTTTTTAAAAAAATAATATTCTGATTATTGCTGTAACCTTTTCTACCACTAGTTAATGGAACCTAACCCATTAGGTATATCAAAATATATCATTAGCACAGTGTTAACCAAACAATATTTTTTTTCTACTTTCTTATAATTTATTTGGCCGTAAAAACCAAAAATACTTCTTTATATTTTTTGCCCTTATAAAATTCTATTTGAAAACCACGAAGTGCAGAGATATCTCCCAATATTTTTACATTTTTATTATGAAAATAAAAGAACGAAACACACAATAGGCTCACGAGCTGCGATTTGAAAATTCCGCGATATTTTATTTTCTTTGATATGGGAAAGTGGGTTTTTCCGTATGTATCAAAAACACACGTTATGTTACGGACACTTTTTCTTTAATAAATCGCGTTATGTATTCCTAAAGGAAAAAACAGCAAAATATAAATATATAATGGGGTAACCTTTGTTACATTTTAAAGGGTAGAGATAAAATGGTAAATACAATCATAAAAAAGGTTTTGAATTAGTGGGTGGATGGCAAGTGACGGAGTTTTAAAATAAATTATAGCTTAAAAAACTTGAAAAAATACGCTTTTATAGAAAACCGGACTAAAAAGTAAAAAATAT
>JAHBCN010004675.1:0-12500 GCA_019359885.1 Listronotus oregonensis | reverse complement strand
ATACAAAGACTAAGTAAACAAAGGAAACAAAATATAATCTTGTCCGGTTTAATGCTATTTATTGCGTAAAAAATACAAATATATGTTTTGCTAAAATAAAATAAATAAAAATTATATTAAATTAAATATTTTTAAAGGAAAAACATCCCTATTTAAAACCCTTCTAAATACTTTGTTTTCTAAAAATTTTCATATTGAGTGGGATTATTTAAAGTTGTGAGCCTTTTTTTAAATAAGAAATGTAATAATTGTTATTTATTACATTTATAAACATGCACTTTTTCGTAAATTATGAAGAGTAAATATATATTTGCAATTTTATACCAAAAAAAATTTAAGAGAGATAATTAAAAAGGTTTAATTTTGTATCAAAGAAATACTTTGACATTTACATGTTTCTATCGTTTTTTTTTCATTCACATAATAATGTAACTAACCTACTGCCCAAGTTTTTTTATTTTATATTTTGGAATTTCAAAAATACAAGGATCACTTTTGACCATTAGCAGGACAAAAAAATCTATCAAAAACTGCAAAAATCTAATATGGTGCTTTAAAAAAAACCAAAGTTAATGATGGTGGCCGAGAAACATAACGTCAGAATGAAAATGTAAAAGATCAATTATGTAGCCAAAAAAAAGTAGTAAGATTAAAATTTTTTTTTAATTTTCGTTTTTTGAATAACGTCAGAAATGCGTGGAATTTAAAAACTTTTTTAAATACAGATTGTTAGTCTCACTTTAATTGTATTTGCATCATTTCTAAATTATTGGATAATTAAAAAATTCCACTATATGAGGTAAAATTTATCATAAAAGAGAAATAAATAATACATTCAATTATTTAAAAAGATAATAATTAATAATTATTAGGCTTTTCACCTAAAAGGTGAAACTTGTTACTAAATAAAATAAATATAAAAAAATATAAAAATATATTAAAGTCTAAACTTCTATATCGATAGAGCTCATTGTTATTCGCAAATCTGCTAGTTTTTTTAAGGTATATTTTTGGAGTGACTATCTGTTAATATTAAAAAAAAATAAAAAGTTTTTACCTAAACGTGGAACTAGTTACTAAATAAAATAAATATAAAAAAAAATAAAAATATATTAAAGTCTGAACTTCTATATCGATAGAGCTCATTCTTATTCGCAAATCTGCTAATTTTTTTAAGGTATGTTTTTGGAGTGACTATCTGTAAAATGTAAAAAAAGTAAGTTAAAATATATATATATATATATATATATATATATATATATATATATATATATATATATATATATATATATATATATATATATATATATTTATATATATATATATATATATATATATATATATATATATAAATATATATATATTAATATATATATATATATATATATATATATATTATATATATATTATATTATATATATATATATAATATTTATATATACCTTTAGTGTATTTTCTCATTAAAAAGGCGATTATCAAAATAGCTGACATCATAAGCAATCGTTTTTAAAATTATTAAATTTGGAAATAATAAGTAATATTTATATTTATTAATTTTAGTAATTTTTATATTCTAGTCATTATTAAAAACAAATAATATCTGTTATTGTTTAAACACCTTCAGTATTTTTTATGCTTATTATGTCAGTTTTTGTGTTTTAAAAGCTTAAAATACTAAAACAATTTGCTTCCACGAAAAAACAAAAACATTAATGTCGACTTAAATTTCTATTACCATATTTTCTTAACCCCTCAAAAGTTCTTTCTGTTCTGACACATCTTGATAAAAATCCGTTCAAGTTTGCTTTTAGATAAATTCTTATGATTGTTCCACTAAGAGATAACAATCGTGAAGTCAGCAATAAATAAAAACATTGAAAAATATATTTATTCATACGAATAATGTTAAGGAAAACACATTAGGCTATTCACTTTGTACTATAGAAAGGAACTACAACGCTAACGGAGTTTTATTGTTTTATGCTTTCAATTAATCCTAAAATATGGAAAACCGCGGAATGCTACATTTTAAGGGTTACATTTTTGAGATATGGGTAAATTTGTCTTCTTTGCAGTTTTTTGATATTAACTAAAATTCTATGCACTTTTTGTACACATATGTAAACAGAATAGTTGTTCAAATTTAAATTTTATATCAAACTGTCGCATATGCGCAAAAAAATGGACAAAAATTTATTAAAAAAAACAAAGCAAAAAAAAACGAAACAAATATTTTTTTAAACTTTTTAAATTTTTACTCATAACTTTTTTCCACGTGAACTTAGCTATAAGTATTGCTTCACAGAAAAAGAAACTGTTATGATTATGGTTTTTGTTAAAAGTCTTTAGGATTTGTAGTAACCAAGATATGATTTTTTAAATTTGGTCACTTTCATGGTTTTTTATAATTTTAAATGTTTTTCTTTAGACTTTGCCATATAACTTTTTCCCTGTAGATTTTTGTATTCACAAAGAAATAAAAAGCCTATTTGCGACCCTTAAAATGGTACCTAGGTAAAGTAAAGAAAAAAAAATAGTAACCAAGATATGACATTTCATAGTGGAGAAAGTAGTAAATATTCTGTTCTGTTGTATAGAATGAAATAAAACACTGTCTTTAACAACATAAGTTGTTTTATTGACAAGTTATAGAGCTCTAGGGAAAGAGGGACCTGTTTCTGGCATAGAGATGATTATTATTAGCCTATATACAACATAAGTTATAAGAAAGATGTACCCAAGGCCACCTTTTAAAAGAAATGATTAAAAATGTTACATTTAATTTAACATAAGAATCAAAAAAATTAAGGCAATGTAGAAAATTGACTCTTTTGTAATTGGTTAACTTTTCTTGTAATAGTTGGCTTTTGTATATCTTTCTTATAAATTATAATGTATTTAGGCTGATAATAACCATCTTTATGGCAGAAGCATGTTCCTGGAGGTATATGATTTTGTGATAAAACACAGTGATCTATTTTATAATATCCAACAAATTTTGTGATATGGACTACTTCTTCTACTTTGAAATGTCATATCTCGGTTACTAATAATTCTACATACTTTACCCGGAAACCGTTTTAAAGGTTGTAAAATAGGCTTTCTTTTTTATATCATATTGTCTATACCAAAATTCACAGAAAAAAAGGTATATAACAAAGTTTGAAGAAACACATTAAAAATTAAAAAAAATCATGCAAGTAGCTAACTACGTCCCCGGTCAACAGGAAAGCGGAAGTTTTGGGTGAGAAATCCAGGTACAGGGTATGTCAGGCTGTAGCTTTGTAACTATTTAAGTGGCTTTAATTCGACAACACTATCAAAAAATTTCGCAAAGCAATTGACCAAACTATCAGTGAAAATCATCCCACTGACCTTTAAGAGGGATTTTGAAAGGGTGGGGAAGTTTTCGATTTTTGTGTCGATGGAGACTTTTGTTCAGCATGTTGAGAGCTATCACAATACAAAGTTTGAAAACAATTGGTCAAAACCCATTTTCTATAAGAAATATGCCAAGTGACCTTTGAGGGTGATTTTGGGGATTTGGGGGTTTTCGGGCTTTGTGCCCGTAAAGACTTTTAATCGGCGTGTTGAAAACTATCACTGTACAAAGTTTGAAACCAATTGACAGAAGCCCATTTTCTGTAGGCAAAAACCCAATGACCTTTGATGGTGATTTTGCGAGAGTTAGGGGACTTTAGGTTTTTGTGCCCATGGATCAGCGTGTTGAGAAATATCAGTGTGTAAAGTTTGAAAAAAAAATTACCGAAACCCATTTTTCATACGAAAATTGCGGGGCCTTTGTATAGAAATAGGTTTCGTAAAAAAATAAAGCAGGTGTTGCCTTTTGTCATGTTTGTGTTTCTATGTTTAGTTAGACAAAGATCATTAAAAAAAAATCTTATTACACCAAAATAATTAAAAATTAGCAACTTCTACTTTTAATCTGCCTCTAGACTTTTTGTGTCATAAATAATTTCTTTTAATTGCTATTGCATGCATTCAACTTGCGTTTTTACGGTTTTCATAAAAATGAATATTTACTAATTCATTACTTTTAATTTTTGTTAATGTTTAAGTAACGAAACAAGCAATACCTGTACTTTACACACATACTAATAAATAAAACATATAACAAAGTAAAACCAATAATAACAATTTTGTGATTTAGTTAATAATATATGATTTTTTAGTACTGACATTTAAAAAAAATAAAAAGTAATAATATTTTTAATACCAAATTTACCCATTTTTTACCTTTTTGTCATATTTGGGTAACAGGTTTAAAGCTCTGCTTTAGTAAACATAGAAAGAAATGCAGAAGACCACCTTCGAATAATGGTAAAAAAAAATAATATCCTTTTAAGATAGTTTTTTTATATTATTCTAATAACAAATTCTTTATTTTAAAAAAAATATTTGCTTTCTCTTAAATTATTTTAAACTAGGTACATAATGAGGCATTTGGTAGGCAACTTTATCATAAATAAACTTAATCTGTAACGCTTTTTGTTTACAAGATTTTAATAATATATGGTTTATCCTATATATTATAGGATTATTATTTTTAGTATAATGGATTATTTGCTTTATCTGCCGCCAAACATGCAAGAAGGGACCGCTTTAGTCCAGCTGTCCAGGGTATAGACTTGTGCATACAAAACCAAGTACAGAGTCAAAAAAAAATGTAGCAGGGTTTCGGCGACCCATTTCAAATATAAAATAAACTTAAATCTTTAAATTAACTTATAATATAAATTTAAATTATTTAAACGTTGCATTAAACATTTTCTTTGAATGTGGAGAACGGTTTGGTAAGTAAAACACAGAATATTTTGTAATAAATGACAATATATCTATTATTTAAATTATTATTATTTTTTTTTAAATGCAACTTTCTAATATTAATAATTACAAATACAAAATAAATACTTAGAAACTTGAGTGCAGTACAATTAAAAGGATTTTTTTTTAGAAAAAAGTCTACCTATGAACCAGTTCATTTAAAATATAAATAATATAAAAAATCTCTAAAACTACGTTTTAGCAACAGATCGGTAATTTAGCACTTTATAGATTATTCCATAATACGAAGTTTTAAAAAAATAGAAAATTAATATATTTCTAAGGGGTGGCTTTACACAGGCTGAGTAGGCTAAATCCTAGGGCGGCAAATATTATGGGCAGCAAATTAACGTTTTTTTTATGTAATTGTTAATTTTAATTATATAATTATTGATTTTGCAGAAAAAAAGGTTAAAGAGTTTAACCTAGAATTAAATAATACATAGTTAAAAAAAAAGACTTATTTGTTTTAAAATTTTAATTTATATTTTGTTTTTATATTATGAAATTAGTTTGTTTTAAAGAATTGATATTTAATTTTCTGCATGTCTTACGGCCGAGTGATGAACGCGTTGTTAAACTTAGCAATGGACTTAACAATGGGTTACATTTAACAAAGAGGTAAAAATGAACACTCTTGGCAACAGGGTATAACTTAAACGTTAACTAATTGTCAAAAAATAATTTAGTTTGGGACTTTGCATTCAAAATCAAATAAACATATAAAAAACTTAAAAAAATATTAGTTACGTTGCACCAAATATGAAAAAGGTTGAATCGACATTTCAACAAAGTTAATTTATATATTTTCTTTAAAAACAAGCCGCACAATAGATAGCTCAAATCACCAATACTGCAGAATTTCTTTAAATTTGGGTCTTTTACAGGTTTTCTAATATAATTCATGGATGGCTACTACATTTTATTGATACGAGCCGGTAACTAACCTCTTTAATAAGCATAAGGTAATGCTGTTTAAATATATAACATACGGTACTTAAAAAATACCGTTAGAGACCCGATGTGGTAAAGGTCCGATTCGTCGCAAGGCGTTTGTCGAAATCCAAGTTAAACGCACTCTAGCGTGTAAAACTTGATCTAAGAAATATTGCATCGCAATGAAAGATGTTCTTGGTTTTAGAAACAGCGCATATACATATAATAATTTTTACACGCACGCTAGATGAGATAGGGTTTGGAGTAGCTCAAGGCCGTTTTTTACGATTTCACATAATAATGGCCCTTTTATTGTTAAACTTTTCAGAGCACACCCAGCTCTGAGGCGCGGAAAAATTTTCGTCGCTAGAAATAAGCTACTTAGATTATCTATCGCAACCTTCGATACATACTACCAGAGGCAGCCCTGCAACTTGGTCGTGTGGTCGAACATTCCACGTGAAAAAAAGAATAAGAATAAAAGTGCAACATTTTCCCCTCGTCTACGTGCTGAGAAGTGGGCCGGCGGGGCATATACTATTCTCCGCCGACTAATCAGCACGAAAATCAGGGGAGAAAAGTTTTAGTTTTATTCGTCTTTTTCTCTTACGCACACTGTGAGACTTGATCGGTCTTGTATCTTTGTAAAATTATAATATTTAGTAATGCAAGCTGTAAACGTAAGCTTTAAGTAAGTGCAATCTCTTTTGCATCGCAAGAGCATGCAAAATGTTTCAATTTAATGATTTAAGCGCTAACTGTCCTATTGTTTTCAGCTTGCATTACTAAGTATTATAATTTTGCCAAAATACATGTCCGATCAAGTCTTACAGTGCGTAAGAGAAAAAGACGAATAAAAGTACAACTTTTCTCTCTTGGCTTTCGTGCTGATTAGTCTGCGGAGAATAGTATATGCCCCGTCCGCCCACAACTAGGCACGTAGAGTGGGGGGAAAATGTTGTACTCTTATTATTTTTTTGTTTTAAAGGAATAGATGAATATTAATGTTAAAGAAAAATTTTATAAGTTAAGTTCTGGTACTTAAAAATGTTAATACTTTTAGATTTTAGGATTTAGGATGTTAAAAGTGTTACTCTGTTTCTAATACAAAAGTATAGATGTCGTTAGTTGTAAGAAAACAGTAGTAAGAAGTAAGAAGAATGTTTGAAAGTTTAATAATAAAAAGTTTTGCTTGTTCTTTTTAAATGGTAAAAACGTTGATTTTCATTAAAAGTAAAACCTATAGCAGTGTCTATTCCAATGATTAAAGAGCAGTAAGTAATAAAATTCTTGTAAATAAATTGTTTTAATAATATTTATTAAATTAAAACATTAATTCTCTAGGAAAATAAAGCAAATACTTTGTCCACTCTAGATGAATCTACCTACCAAAAGGTACCAATAAAATTTAGTAGGCATGAATTATATTAAAAAACCTGGTAAAAACCCAAATTAGAAAAAGTTCTGCAGTATTGTTTTTGAAGAAAATATATAAAATAACTTTGTTGTGCTGAACTAATTTTATTCATATTCTATGCAAAAGTGCAAGGTAATTATTTTTTAAATCTTTTTTGAGCTTAATGGATTTTAAACGCAAAATTCCGAACTAAACTATTTCTTGTTATCTAGTTACCATAAAATGTTTAAAAATGTGCTGCGTTGTCGAGTTTTTTCATTTTTCACTCTTTGTTAAATTTGACAATTGCTAACTCCATTGCTAACTTTAACAAAGCGATCATCACTCGGCCGTTAGTTTTGTTAAATTTGTTTATTAAATTTTTATAAGAATTACTTGTAAAGTTTACATTCTTTGGATGCTAAATTTTTTGTTCTGATATCCAAAAATATTGACATATTAGGCTAGGGCGGCAAAAAGTTGAATCCGGCCCTGCTTTTAATAATAAATTAATTGTTATTGCATCTCGGCAACTTGTATCATATTATTCAAAAGAGTATACAGAACCAGTATAATTATGTCGGTTGTAAAAAGTAAAACATTTAATTATAATAAAAAATATTATAAATTTTTTATTTCTAGAACAAGAGATTTTATAAAAACAGTCATCACAAAAAAATATAAAAAAATAAATTTAATTATTTCAGGATAAGTTAACTTTAATAAAATAATAATGATACCTTTTTCTACAAACAGACTTATACGAATCCTAATCCAAATGCCCATTCTTTCGCAAAATAAGATAAGTACGAAAAGACGTGCAAAAAAAAGGCGAACACATAGGCACAAAGATACGTTAAATTTCGTTATACTACCTGCTGCTGCTCTGAAATCCTTTAAGTCCTTTAATTCCTTTACGGCCCTAAGTTCTTCTAAACTGCTTTTCGGTCCTTTGGCAAGTTTGAAACAAAATGTTTTGTTAGTGTTATTATATTTTGTTAGTTTGGGTATAAATACAAATAAATGGTTTTTGCAGTGCTTTACACCGAGTTTTAAAGTTATTGTGAAAATATTAAAACACGCCGTTCTTTGACTTGTACTATCGATGAATGTTTTTAACAACGTTTTTTGAAACTTACCAATACACTTTATCTCAGTATAGAAAAAACAATTGGATTTTGCTAATTTTTTACGGGTGCTACTTAATATATTTATAATTTCTATTCTAAATTTAGTACAGTTTAGTAATTAAGTACAGTTTAGTAATTAATAACAGATAATTACAAAATAAAAATTTAGCAAAGCTAATATTAAATAAAAAATATTTAAGTTCCTGATTCTACCTAGTTTAAGTATTTCTTATAATGCTTGGTTTTTATATTTTTATTTACTTTTATTATGTTAGTACTATTTACTTTTTTAGAATATATTTTAAAAAATGCCGGATTGGGACAAGTTAATTTTTTACTGTTTAAATTTTTTACTACTTACTACGTAAAAAATGTTTTACTTTTTCCATTCTGGTTCTTTTTTGGTTTTTATTTATTTATCTTAATTCGAGTTTATTCGTTAGATATCTTATTACTCTTATTACTTATATTATTATCTTTTTTATATAATTCTTTTTTTATTTACTTTGGATCCTAAACCAAATTGTACCTTAATCTTTTGTGTCACACTCTAAACTAAACGATAAAAAGACATATTTAAAATATTTTTCTGTTATTATACACACGGGGATTGTACTAAAAAGTATCTATATATATATATATATATATATATATATATATATATATATATATATATATATATATATATATATATATATATATATATATATATATATATATATATATATATATATATATATATATATATATTTCTGACTTTTTGGACCTTTAGATAACAAAAAAATGTGTTTTTTAAAAGAAAAAAGTACTGTATTTTCTGATTTTCACTAACAAAAAGAGGAAGGAATTTTAAATTCCAATGAAACCAAATATATCACAATATTCGACTGGTTTAATCTACGGGTTTGTTTAAATTGTGTTGGTTAGATAAGCACATAAACAAACTTTTTTAGTAATTTTAAAAAAAGTTCTTAACAAAAACAACATGTAGTGCCTTTTTAAAAAAATATTCTTTTTAATTGTCTGTAAAGTTACATCTTAAACTATTTTTCGTTCTTAATGTAGTTCTTTTTTGCCGTAATTCTATGAAAACGTTTTAATTGCATCTTATAAAAATTGTTTATTAAGTATTCTATGTTAATTTTTTTTTATTAATAGTCGTATTTCAGACTTAATTAAAATAAAAATTAAAATTAGTAAACCTAATGTTATTTATATTTAAAATACATAAAATGCAATTAAAATTAAAAAAAAAACAAATAAACTTTTGTTAATGATTATGGCGCGTAAGCAAAACGTTAGGTACCGAAGTCAATAGCATACCCACCTGATCTCAATTTATTAAAAAAATGTTATAAAAATTTAAAAAAAATAATGAAAAAATTTAAATATTTTAATTATATTACAGTATACTTAAAATTGTATATATGTATAAGTAATGCATGTTTTAACACTTAAGCAGCAACCCTGCCCCAATTTAACTTTATCTGATTCTAGGCCAAGCTTTCTATTACTGGTCTAAGAGCTGAAGCCGAAAAATCATTGTCATCTGTAATATGAAGTTTCTCCCGTAAAACATGTTCATTTAATATTGTTAATTATGTAGGGGGTAGCAACAAGGCGTAAAAGTGCAAAATTTTTGGGGCAAAAATCGTCATCGAAAATATGCTTCAAAATTTTCCCAGGTGAAAATCCCAAGGGGCTGACAGCTAGGTGGATACAAAAGGGGTAGCGGATAGGGGTAAAGAGGGTAAAAATTTAGGCAAAAAATCGTCATAAATAATATGTCATTGTCAATATGACCACCTAAAGTTGAACTCCTAAGGGGTCTAAATCCAAAAGGGCTGACAGTTAGGTGGATACCGAGGGCAGTAAAACGGTGTCAAATTATCCCGAGCGCTTACTTTATACAGAGTGTTTTTTAATTAAATGTTAATATTTAAGGGTTTTTTTTTAAGAAAAAACCTCATCAGGGTGGTAAAATTTTCAAAAATAAATCATTTATTATTAATATCAGTACTACCACTTTAGATATTTTAATCAAATTTGGCATACATGTACTATGTATCAAGAGGCATTTTTTAGTGTACTACATTTTTTATATCCACCAGTGGCGTTTGTACGAAATTTGACCTGCCTATTTTGGCAGATATTGATGGTGCGTCATTGATTTCTTTTAAAATAAAAAATATTTTTAAAATCCCCAATCATTTATAAGCAAATTCAAGAGATCAAATCTGCTCATAATTCTTTTAATCCGACGCACGGTTTTTACCTAGAAAAATTTAATCTAGATATTTCTCTGCATGGTGATATTGTTTACCGATATTGTTATGATCATGCAGAGAAATGGTTTTTACTTTTTTAAGCGAAAACCGTGCATCGTATTGAAAAAAATTAAGTGATCAACTTTACTTATAAATGATTGGGGATTTCAAAAATATTTTTTATTTTAAGAGAAATTAGTGACGTACCATCAATATTTGCCAAAATTGGCAGATCAAATTCCTTACGAACGCCATTGGTGGAAATAAAAAAAAAATGCAGTAGACTAAAAAATGCCTCTTAATGATTAATGAATTATTTTAAAAAAATTTACCACCCTGTATCTTATAACTTGGGATGTTAAGGCCATACGTTCATATGAAATTTTGTTTTTAAAATGGACCCAAAAATTGTCCTCTTAAATATCGACATTCAATTAAAAAACACCCTGTAAAAAGTAAATAAGTGCTCGGGATAATTTGAAACCATTTTACTGACCTTGGTATCTACGTAACTATCAGACCTTTTGGATTTAGACACCTTAGGGGTTCAACTTTAACTGGTCATATTGACGATGACATATTATCGATGACGATTTTTTGCTTAAATTTTTACCCTCTTTACCCTTATCCGCCACCCCTTTTTGTATCCACCTAGCTGTCAGCCCCTTAGGATTTCAGCTAAGGGGGTTTAAGACATTCACCCGGGAAAATTTTGAAGCATATTTTCGATGACGATTTTTTTCAAAAAATTTTGCACTTTCACCCCTTGTTGCTACCCCCTGTATCCAATAAGTTGTCAGCCTGCGCGGAAACATAATTAACAATACTAAATGAACCTTTACCATGTGTATATATGGTGAGTCGTTATACATATTATGTAAAAATCTATAAATTATTAATTGTGACTAAACAATATTTTTTTCCAGGGTAATTTTTATAATCATTATACATATTTTTATTTATTTAAGTAATTAAATAACCTGTAAAAGTTTATTTACAATTAATTTATTATAATTTCTTTTGTTAAATAAATTAATGTCCAAGATAAATACCTGTAATATTGTAAGGTATCCGAAAATCTACGTTGTCTTAACTATTAGAGGATATGACGAATAAAAGCTAATATTTTTTATCACAGAATCACAAAATCTGTTCTTATTATAAACTAAACATTTTTTTTTTTCAAAATGTCTAAATAACCTTATTTATTATTATCATATATTAAATATATTTTTTTATTAGTCATTGTATATGTCAAAAAAGATTAAAAATTCGTAAATCTTTAATACCATTTTATTAAACAAATATTTCCCTTGTCTTTTAAAAACAATAAGATCTTAGAAATCCGTCAAAGTGAATAATGTAGTTTGCAATTTCTTTTTTAATATGACCGAACTTTCTAATAAAAAGTAATTTCGCTAAAAGTCGAGATCTGTTATATTGGATTATTTTATAAATAACAAAAGAAAAATTATTTTAGGAAAGAGCTTCTTTTGAAAACAAACAATAAGCAATCTTTTTGAAACCTGTATTCTTCTTAAAATGAATTAAGTTTCTACCAAGCTAACGTACTAAATAAAAATAGATTTAAGTTACTCTTATTATGTTTTTAAACAAGACGGAAATAAAATCTAAAATCATTAATGTTCGTTGTCCAGATAAAGGCTGTGTGTTATTAGGCTTTTATATTTTGTTAAGGGTTTGCTTTATATTTTATTATAATTGTTGCATTAACTTATTTAAGATTTGTATTGAGTCGGCTTTTACTTGGTGGAAGTCCATTATATAGAGGAGTGATAACTTAGAAAAGAAATAATACTAGTATTATTTCTTTTCTAAGTTATCACTCCTTTATTTAAGATTTTTGGCGCACATACAGCAATTTGATACATTTAGTAAAAAAGTGAATATTAAAAAAAAAAGCTG